>WURT03038889.1:0-18176 GCA_009936505.3 Holothuria glaberrima
AGAGAGTGCTTGGATTACACATTATAGCCTTGTATGCTCACTAGGACATGACCTTGAAGTAATAAAATAGGTTTGTGCCTGCACAAGGAGGGGTTTTATACAGTTATGGGAGGAGCTACAAGTTGCATAGTTGGGAGAATTGCAACTGTCTGGGATGGCAAGAATTGCCCTTTAAGTGTGACGAAGTAATGCCCCCCCCCCCGAATCTCCTGATTCAAGGGAATATATTCTGCTATGACTTCCTGCTCCCTGTCCTAAAGTCTGCAACACAACTGAACATCCTGACACTTGGAGGTGTCTCTGGCGTCATCGGGTTAGTGCGATCTGAAGCCTCCTTCGCACAAGATCTACTCCTGGCCATGCGTCTAGATAAAACTATTCTGGATTGCCCTTCATGAAGTTTAATAAGCTGATCTCCTCTTCGTTTTATCTTATAGGTTGGCGGAAACCACACTATCAACTCCTCTGTCATTTCTGAGGTTGGTGTACTTTGTAATTTAAGTTATACCTTTTTGTATTTCTTTACTGCTAGGGTCAGATTTGGACATAGACCAAATAAGCTACTGCTTAGCGAGGTCCCACCCTAGAAACCCACAAAATTGTTCACCGAAATACACAAAATTCTTCACTTATACTCATTAAACTTTGTAAAGAACGATTCATGTTAGATTTTGTGAAGAATCCACAAAGCTCTATATAGCTTTCAGGCTTCACTGAGTGTAGATCCGACCCTGCTACTGCAAAGTCTAAAACCCAGTAATTCTGTGAAAGAATAGGCATGATAAAAATATATTCTTCAGACGCTTTCACTTCAAATTTTCCTCTTCAAAAGAATTTAACTAAATTAAGAAACCTAAGGCTCTTTGGGAAACAAACTTTGATTTGCTCAACCTGTAAGCTGTCAAATATTACTTTGAAACTTAAAAGTTAAAATTACGCTCCAGCCATAACAAATCAGAAGAGCAAGAAGTCCCTTTCCAAAATGTATTTGTCAATTTTTTGAGTTGGGTTAAATTTATCGAAACTTGAAGAAAATTTCGAAAGTTTTTTAACATTTCTTTGAGAAATGGAATTGCCTTGACATTTTGTTCACTATTTGGACAGTAAGATTCTAAATTTTGCAATAACTCACAGTGCATGTTTTAGGGTTCTTCATGTGATGTGTAGACTAGTAGGTACTGTGTCTCTCCAGCGTACACCGTCCTTAATATTATGGAAGACATGCCCTGCTTTGTTACGTAATGTTGCGTTACCCCGGCTCCAATTATTGAAGATTAGGATCTCGCAATTTGAATGCTTGTTGCGTTATGAAGAAAATCGTTGTATTTCTATTTTACACGCAATAGTATGGCTAGAATGATCATATTTGCAAACAGAATAAGAAACAGTATAGTATTTGAAGAGTGAAGACCAAATAACTATCGCTCTGTGAATACTGAAATTTTTGCAAATAGTTCCTTAAGGCAAGGAACTGGAAGTTAATGGTCATATTACAATTGATAAACAACTCTAGTCGATATAAATCATTACAGTTTCACCTCCCGGGGAAGTGGAACAGTAGAAAGGGGTGGAACCGGGCAGTAGGCGGATATAAGAAGAGAGACTGAAACTTGTAATGTACTGTGATTAGTCAATTGTGACCCTGTATAACTGAAACCTTTCTTTCTGTAGAGGAATTCCATGTGACATCACACGAGTGGGAATTCCAGGCACTGAAGGGCAAAACACACACTCAGTAAGCGTATTCACAGCACACACGCACTGCATACCCATAGATACTACCGTGTCACAATAGACGCGTGTCCATCAACACCAAAGAAACGCGCGATCCTGCCCTTCAAAACCATAGAGGCGGCGATCACGTGGTCGGTGAATTCCCTCTATAAGCACCCAAGAAATGTTTTCAAAGAGGTCAATTAACAGAGGGTTTCAAGGAACGAGCAGTGTCCTCGAAATCTAAACAAACCAATGATTACATATACTAAGCTGCAATCAGTGTGCAACATACGAAATAATATTTAAAACAATGTATGGTTACTCTGTACAACTTGAGTAAATGTATCTGACAGCCCTCGACACCTTCAGGCTCGTTCAACAACACAAATCCTAAAAGCATCGATGTTTCAATTGTCAGTAAAAGATAAAATAGAAAATAACATTAAGCTCCTTATGTGATTTGTAAATATAATCATGATAATTATTACCTCTCCACAGATTGACAAATATACTGAATATAGGGGTCTGACTAGTCACGAGCTATTGGCTCAGACGATGCTGGTAGTACTTGTAGTGGGCAGGCTGCTTGGACCTAAGGGGTTCGCAACTCGCAGTCAACTTTCGCAATTGATGGTGTCCTTCTACGGGATGGGGTGCGATATGCTGGAATTTTTCCAGCAGACATCGGAGCTATCCCAGGACATGGACCCGAATGATAAAAAATCGTTTATGCTGTATTTAATAATGATGTTTGTCTGGTCTTTGAGTTTGTTTCAATTCAGTCTCAACTTGACGGTGGTGTTTTCTCCAAAAAAGAGAAAACATCGTAGACAGCCAGAAGAGACGTCTCAAGGTGGGGGATCTAAAAGACACAAAGGAAAATTCTCTTGTTGCTTAAGAAATTGTTTCATTAGCCGAGAGCTGCTCTCAATACTTACAAGTCTCTTACTGCAAGACGGCACGTATCTCGCAGTTCGAGTATACATTGTTGTCACATATTTTGACGATCTAAACATTTTCTCAAATTTGTTATTTTATACTTGTAAGAATATAGTGTTAATTCTCATTCTTCTCTATCGTTTAATTGCCCTTTTTGAAGAAGCTGTTTTACCAAGAAGTTGGAGGCTAACATCTCGAAGAAGGGAAGAGGAAGTCTAAAACTGCTTATTGATTCAAACAGCCCTATTCATGATTTTGTAAAGACATAAATAAGCTTTACACCTTTCAAACCTATACGCCGAGATCTTGCCAATAGATTGGTATGACCAGCTATTTATACTGGAGGAGGTATAGACGAATGGAAGAAAAAGTTTTGTTACGAAAATATTGTAAGGATGAAATATGGGAGGTTAATGTTCCATAGATGTCCATTCAAAGGGGTTGTTCCCATGAGACTCTACTGTCTGATAGTTTCAATTGTACAGGGAAGAAATCTGAATTACACATCGCATTTTACGTTAATGACTTATTCGAATAAATCTGTTAGTGGTTACGTAAATGTGTACAAACTGTCTCAAAAGTACAGAATTATAGCATGTGTACATACGAAGATATGTATGGGTAGTCTTTACTTTCTCTTTGTTTTATTATCAGAAAACATAATTAGGAAATTTGTTTTGTACAAAGAAGACTAAAAAAAAAATCAGAGTATTTTTATTTGACTTGCTTGATTTGAATGCAAATTTCTGGCCTCAGTTCAGCCGTTGTAACAGTTTTATTTGAAATAAAACTTTCACGATTTTAGCACCAGCGAGTGGGAAAGTGACATATGTCTTAAGACATTTTTACTTCCATCTCATCGACGGATGTAGAACTATTTTCAACAAGGGACTACTGAAGAAACGACTGACCAAGATCGGTTTACATTGCTGTCGTCAGTAGGTCCGATTGTTGGTTTTGTATTAATTTGTCCAGAATCAGCCTATGGGAACTGGGCACTTGATCGTAAAATCGTGATAAGAAGCGATTTTTTCGTGAAGTGTAATACTTCTACATAGAATAGTGCATGTGCATCAGGCGCATGAGTAAAATGGAAATACATACAAGAGATGTCTCATTAAACCTTGAAGCTCAAGCTTGCCCAGTTTATCACAGGTTGAGTTGTATGTGCTTGTGAGCGGTGAGTGTGGCGGGATCTTGTGTCATCTATGGAGAAGCTGTTGTGAAGTGCAGTTTCGATATTAGCTGAATCTTACTTCGCACGTATTTGTAGCCGTTGATGTAATTAAAAAAAATACAAATCCTTAGTAGGTTAATCATCTAAGAAAATGTATGGCTTTTATAATGTTATGTTCGATTGAAATGTTTGTAGAGTATTACAAGGGAAGAGGGTCTGTTTCTAATAAAACGAAAGTAACGGATAAATATGAGAGAATTTTATGAGGTTATGTTTTTGGACTTAATATATGAATACGTAGTAAAGTGATATCAGTATGTTCGGTGTTGTAAGGGAACATATGGTGTTTATAAGTGGTATATGTCGTTGTTTCTGAGAAGTAGTCTTCTACATGTTCAGGAAGTTAAAGTTCATCCACGTTTGTTTAACCTTGAAGTTTTAGATTTTAAATGACAATCGCCTATGGAGTGTTTCATAAGATCAAATCATGCATGGTGAGTGATAGAAATCACAGAGATACGATGAATAAACGGCTGTTAAAATGAAAACTTTCATTCCTAACTACGTTTTCCTAGTGTTTCCGCAGTGTTTGAAAATCCAATTAAATTTTTCCAACACGTTATTCAACGATAATATAATTGTGGGGTAATTGTGCACTCCCTTATAATTCCACAAAAGGTATTATATTATACAAATTAAAAGAAATATCTTTATTCCTCGAGAGAGGTTTTGTTACAAACAACCATTCTAAAAAAAATTACAAAAAAAAAACTCACATTATCCAAAGTTCTTACTTGTTGAAAGATTTCTGTTTTGAAGGCGTGACAATCAAATACCAATCGTAGAGCTTCTCATACCGATAAAGGTGTCACATACAGAAGAGGGATACGTGATACTAAACCTTGTTACCGGTGACACGGATTATTTGGTTTTGCACAAACAAAATGTAAAATTTACAGTACTAACCCCAAAGCTAAGACACTTACATCACTGGCATAATTGTAAGCGAGAAATTACTCCTTTCGTCTACTGCTTAGGGGATTGCCGGTCTAATGACATATTGTAAAGGCCTTTACATGAAAAGAAAAGTTCCATGTCGTCTAAACCCCGTACCAAAACTGCATTCCTAACTGAAGGCATCCCTTCTTGAAGATTGGTTAATATTTTGTCAAGAAATATCCCCAGGTTTCGTCAACAATATGTGATGCCAAGTGGAAAAGTTGCCTCACATTCCTTTAATTATTCCTTATAATGGGATATCTTGTTTGTCCTCGAAATTTGATACCTGTTGAATGCTGGGATATTTTTCCGTGTAGATATAGTGTAAAACTGTATCATATTTATACATACATTTATACATACATACATTTATACATATATTATATTTAGAAATCACAGAGATACGATGAATAAACGGCTGTTAAAATGAAAACTTTCATTCCTAACTACGTTTTCCTAGTGTTTCCGCAGTGTTTGAAAATCCAATTAAATTTTTCCAACACGTTATTCAACGATAATATAATTGTGGGGTAATTGTGCACTCCCTTATAATTCCACAAAAGGTATTATATTATACAAATTAAAAGAAATATCTTTATTCCTCGAGAGAGGTTTTGTTACAAACAACCATTCTAAAAAAAATTACAAAAAAAAAACTCACATTATCCAAAGTTCTTACTTGTTGAAAGATTTCTGTTTTGAAGGCGTGACAATCAAATACCAATCGTAGAGCTTCTCATACCGATAAAGGTGTCACATACAGAAGAGGGATACGTGATACTAAACCTTGTTACCGGTGACACGGATTATTTGGTTTTGCACAAACAAAATGTAAAATTTACAGTACTAACCCCAAAGCTAAGACACTTACATCACTGGCATAATTGTAAGCGAGAAATTACTCCTTTCGTCTACTGCTTAGGGGATTGCCGGTCTAATGACATATTGTAAAGGCCTTTACATGAAAAGAAAAGTTCCATGTCGTCTAAACCCCGTACCAAAACTGCATTCCTAACTGAAGGCATCCCTTCTTGAAGATTGGTTAATATTTTGTCAAGAAATATCCCCAGGTTTCGTCAACAATATGTGATGCCAAGTGGAAAAGTTGCCTCACATTCCTTTAATTATTCCTTATAATGGGATATCTTGTTTGTCCTCGAAATTTGATACCTGTTGAATGCTGGGATATTTTTCCGTGTAGATATAGTGTAAAACTGTATCATATTTATGGAACAACAAACAAAGTTATTAAATATGTAATATTCAAAAGACATCACAATTTTCATCATGTATTGCGGAAGCTTGAATAAAGCGTTTCTCCCAAAATTAGTATCTTTTAAGTGCAAGGTGCTTTTGAAGTGGAGTTTTCATTGCCTTGTCCTGGCAAGTCGCCCACAGTTCTGCATTTTATGTACGAGCATTGCGGGCCCGTAGCCACGGGGGGGGGGGTATTTCGGGGCAATGCCCCCAAAATATTTTTACCCCCAGATGAAAATTGAAACTGCATAATAATTAATGTAGTGGAATATTTTATGCCCCCCAATCACAACATTTTCCCCCCAATCACAACACTTGCCCCTAAAATTGTGAAGCTGGCTACGGGAGCGGAGCACTGTGATGTCGTAGGGTACGTACTTGTTTGGGCTGTAAATCAAAGGAGCACAAAACGCACGGCCTCTTTGGGGTTTTTCTCTACTCCGCCGATGCAAGGTTCCTATTGCCGATTATCTAAAACACCGTGGCATGCAATTGTGGTGAGCCACTCAGTAGTGTCGCCAGAATTTTTGCGACCTTGGTTGACTGACGTTGGAGGTGGAAGTCATCAGAGGCTAGAAGGTGAGAAACAACTGATCCGGACAACATAGCCGAGGATAATAGCGTAGAGACGGACGGCACCATACATGTACTCATTTTTTTTTTTTTTAAATATTACTTTGATTTTGTCCGGAGATTGACGGCTTTTGCATGTAAAATGACTTTAAACATTGCAAAATGTTTTAAAATAGCTCTTTCTCTCCCGGATCTATCCTGATACGAGTATTAGTTTTCCATTATTATTTCCTGTCGGAAAACTGGGTGAAATCACTTTTACAAAGCACCATCCTCCCCTTCAACCTCCAGCTCAATACATCATCAATCCTAGCTATTGTCCAGCTTTAATATTTCATCAGTATCGTGTTTAGTTGAGAGCAAAGGGAAATGAAAGATTTCGGAAACATTCCCTGTCATGAGCACACAGAGCTGCCTCTGGCTGTGCTCCTCTCAAAGTGTGGGAAAAGTTTAAAACTCTCCTTGCTAAAGTAAGATATTTTGAGAAAAACTGGAGTATGAAAAAACGCACTGGGATAATACTTCAGCTTATATGCATTATGCAAAGAGACCTGTCACGAACGTAACTCTTGGGGAGAAGTATGGGGGCGATGTTTCTCAACCAAGGAAGCTAAGTACTGTAGAGATGGGTTTGAAGGGGCCACTCCACTGGTATGGGAATTCTTTTGAATTCTCATTTCAAAAATAAGCAGTGTTGAAGCAATTTGAGGGATTTTCCGCCTGAAATCTAAAACCGGTGGCATGAACAAGCAAAGGGATAGCCAGGGGTGGTTTACCCCTAAAAGATTCCCCATAGGGAAGTAAAATTACCATTACCTTAATGCATTATACCATCTCTCCCCCTAAAAATTACTCCCCCCGAGATACCTCGCCCCCTTCGTTTTCTTGTCTAGCTAGGAGCCTGGTCATGAACAACTAAATTTGCTTACTAGACAATTTTAGGGGGCACATTCCCCCACACGTGCACCCGGCTGGGTTTGCCACTGGCAATTGCACTACATGGCCTGCTAAAAACTGGCTTCGTTGTAGCTCCATGGTATTAGTAAGAAAAAACTCCATATCAGTGTCTATCTGAAAACATGTTGAATGGAGCAACAGCAGAAACATAATAACCGTGAAAAGGTCTTTCAGCCTTTACATTTCAAATGGTAAAAAGACGGCCTCTTTCCCGATTCTTACGTCTCAAACATAGGCGTTAGACGGTAGTTTAGAGCGAGGGGCTAATGAAAATACTTGGTCAGTGGCCTCTGAAAGGGTCCGTAAAACTATTTAAGTGGAGCACCACCATAGCCTGACGCGTAGCGTACCAAGAAACATTTCTCCAAAATTCGCTACCAAATCGCAGAACATGGCACTATCTTGGTTTATAAGTGCATATAAATATTCTTCATTTTGAAATCTCAAGCTGTAGAAATTCATCACTCTTTCAAAAGATAGATAAGGTAACGTTTCGTTACCAGCATAATCCCGGGTGGGAACTTTTCCTTTGAAAGGCTGCTTGTACATCCGATTCCTTGGGGAGGGATCTGTAAGGAGGGGACTGTCCCTCCTCTTTGAAAAGTTTCGCACTGAGAAAGGAGCTTAGTTGCAAAGTGGTACTATTATTATTTTTACATTTTATTTAATAATGTGTGTACATAAAATAGAAATTACCATTTTAAGTGTCCAGGAAACCAACATCTTTTGTCGGATAAAGCAAAACATTTTTGAATAATGAAAAATGGACACCATTTCCTAATAAGCCAGCCAAGTTCCAAGGTTGTTCATTCCACACTATCACAGACTATTCCGTAGCAGAGTAGAGCTGGATTAATCAAGGTCTGCACTACTGCGAAAGGCATCAAAATTTTAAATACGTGTTGAAATTGTATTGATGAGCAAGAACAGAACCTGCGTAGATAGGGGACTACTTGTTTTGCATTGCATCGTGCTTCATGTGAGAGAACAACTATGAAACCTATAAATTAAGAATGGATATTCCCAACCTTTTTAAAACTGTTTAGTATAACTAGTATGTATGCCTATTAAACAAAAATGTCCAGAAGTTCTGATTTACAATCCTTTCTGTATCTTACAGTCTTAGATACCTCGATCTTAATCTTCATGTTCGTTTTGGAGTGTATATGTTTCTTGCATGGTGAGGTGAAACAGTGGAAGGACATTTGCTGTTTACTAAATGGAAACCAACTACAAGATAAAAGTAGAGAAACTCTACATCGTGCGAAGTGTTTCACACCTTCTGAAGAATTTTCGCTCATTTCGACTTACCCCTGTCGGGGATCTCACTCACCATCCATGGCTCCCTAGAAAGTTGTTAAATTCTACGGGTCATCACAGCCTCTACCCCCTCTTGTGCCACCGTTGGTCAAATGTTTTTATATAACACCTTATTAATTCCTCTACATCTTATTGGAGGATTGGTCGTGACATGCCATGGATTATTCGGTACTTACCCACGGTCGTGGGTTAGTATATATTAACCCATGGTGGTGACGTCAGCCATGGGGGTACGTACAATCAAATTTTGACCAAATCTATGATTTAGGAATTTAGGTGTTATATAAAACAAATAATGAATGTTTACCATTCTTGCGATAGTATGAATAATTTCATTCGTTGAAAGATTTATTGTTCTATTCAACTTGGCTTCGTCGAGCTCATGAAATTATTCATAGCATCGCACTCATAAAAAATTCATTATTTGTGTAATATTAAAACAGTTATAATGTCAATATTTAATGAAACTGTCATAATGGATTATCTCGCAAGCGTGATCAATGGTCTTTCCAAATACAGCTATACAACCTGCACGTCTGATGCTATTCATGCACCTTTTACGAACTTGTTAGTTATAAATTTCAGTAACATGTGATAAGAAACCTACCTTCAAAATTTACAGCAAAAGCACAAGTCGAAAAATGACTTTCCCTAAAAATATTTGAACCCCACACACTTTCATCATAGGTTGCATCAGACAGGTAAATGTTAAACTGTACCGACTTTCATGCGTACATAGAAGGAAAGTGGAAAGACAATATCGCTAGCGGAGCTCAGGAAATTGTGTTAAGTGTTCAATATAAATCAGTGCTGTGTATGAAATCAGTACAGGGAAAAAAGAATACGCTGAAAACATATTGGCGTGCTGCGGGCAATATAAATTACGGTACCAGTATAGGATAGTGCGGGAGGAAAGGGGTGTTTACCCCGCACCCTCAAGAGTGGGATGGGGCCGGGGGTCACCCTTGCTACAACACCCCCTTTCTTCATACACCTATATCAAAGTCGCAACATTAATGCACATGCTACTATTCATATGCACATTAAAACAGTCGAGATTTTAAGGATATTGATCACGTCAGTCTTTTTGAATAGCACATCCCTTTGACAAAAATTTCTTTGGGACATTTGACTTCTAAATAAGCGCCCTTCGGGTTTTTATTTCATTCACTCTGAAACATCTTTATTCCTTGAATGTGTATCCTTTACTTTTCTTGTGGTAATTCCAGTTTATCTGCTTATTCCCTATGATGTTCTATCTTCAACATAAACAAAAGACGTCTGTCACAGACCATCTTACGTTATGGCTGCCATTTCTACTCTTCTTGGAAAATCGTGTATATGGATAAACTCTTTGATCAAGCAACAGGGGTTTTTCGCATGACATTGACACTCATGGTTGAAGTATAGTGTTTCTGTTGATTTCAAGTGATCTTTGACTGCAGTAATAG
The DNA here is from genome assembly GCA_009936505.3 of Holothuria glaberrima. Lineage (NCBI taxonomy): Eukaryota > Metazoa > Echinodermata > Holothuroidea > Aspidochirotida > Holothuriidae > Holothuria > Holothuria glaberrima. The sequence goes on from WURT03038889.1 coordinate 10,390, forward strand.
TTACTTGGTTTTCCTACTTGAAGAAGGATACACACGTGCGAGGTACGATGTATACACCATGTCCATCTCCAGTTCCTTTGTTAACCATTACGACCGCGCATCTTTCATCAGAAAACAAAAACATGTTATTGCAAAGAACCAATACAAAAGTGTGTTTGGAACATGCGAAGTGAATTGTCTGCTAAGATGCTTGTATAACAAAAGATATTCCGAAAGATATAAGTGCCTCGATAGCGAGGGGCGTTGCTTAGCCAAATGGGTAAGATTTAGTTCTGTTTTTAGTTGTTGGAGGAGAAACGTAATGTAAGAATATAAAAGTTTTGGGGAAAAGCAAGTTATTTTCCCATCGTCATTTAATTTCATTGGGACATAAATGTTGTAAAATGGATCGTCTAAAAGCTAAATGAAATATTTGCAAACTAGAGTTCATTACTGGATCTGAAGTTGTTCATATGGTAATCATTTCCTTTTGTTTCCCTCTTGATGATAACCTGTGTAAGGACTGGACTACGTTGAGTAAGAAATTTGGGATCATAAGAGATGGACAATTGGTAATGGACGGAATTTTACATCTTGTGTACAGCAAGTGGGAAAGTTCATTATATGGGTGCAACGGAGAACAATAGCCAAAAATGGTTATCTTGAGATCCATCGGCGTAGCGAGATATTTCTTGTGGTTAAAGGATGTGGTGACATGAAAATAGCGTAGTTGAATATTCGATGTAAAAAGCATTAAATATCCAGAAAATAGCCGCAATTCCCGTTAATTTCATCAAATCATCAAATATTGACCATTTCACAGGGTGATTTTTAATTCACACTTGTATCATGATAAACATGAGCTGAATATGCAAATATGTGACATCATGAGATGGACATACCATACATGGCTCATGTTAGCCTTTGATTTTTCAACCTTAATTTCATGGACACTGGTAGCATTGTTACCCCCTAAGGAGTTTTATTATGAAAGGTTAAAATTCTTTCCTTCAGAAACATTGATATCACTTAACAAGTTGTAAACTATCTGATCAGTAATTAAGAGATAATTTATATAGGGTTAACGAAAGAAATCTTAACACTATACAACATTCCACATCATTATTTCTGCATAGGCAATGAATTTCTTCAGAGACCATCAAACTCTTTTGAGAACGGTTAAAGATATTGATATAATTCCAACGGATCTTTCATTGAAGGACTTAATTTTTTAACTGACAAGTGAAACAGCCTCTTTTTGGTGGCATGTCACACGACCTAAAGACAAAAATACTCCGACAAATACTATCTCAAATAACAAGTTTCCATACCCATCTAGTTGTAACAGGGGCATAGGTTTTGCTTTAGTAGTAGTTTTGGACGTTAAGTGCTATCCGGGGGACAGGGGGCACAAGTCCCCTCAATATTTGACAAATCGCCCATTGACTTTGATTTTTCACAGAGTAAATTATTTGAAAATGTCGTCATGCCCCCCCCCCCTTAATATTGAGAAGAAATCGCCTCCCTTGAGGTGCTGTATAATGGAGAGGTATGTAAGGTTAGGGGATCTTCTCCCCCTTTAGAAAACTTTGAGTAAAATTGTGTTATATATTTCAAAATTTTAGCTGGGTACCATAAACCTTTTCAAAACAGGTCTTTTATAACCGTTTAAGGGTAAGGTTTACTTTCCCAAACGGAAAGCTGTTATGGTGGGTAGGTCATACATGAATGTAGGTGTCCGAAGAAAGAAATACCTTTGGCAAACGGCTTTCAAAGGATGCTGCATTCTCGTGAGCTGTTGTCGATGAAGCTGTCTCCACATGTGCCGAAGGCATGTAACCACAAACAGGTGGCTGTTGGTCCTCCCCGAGAAACTTTCCTAAGGAAAATGGCTTTAGCGGCTATCCCGGACTGTTTCAAGAGAAAGTCTTCTGTCCTCCCTTTATAATTTGAACCGCTTAGGAAATATTTTACTGCAGATGACGCAATATGGTGATAACCGAAAACATTCGTTACGAGTTTGCAAGTGATTGCTGGAGCTCTACGCCCTGACAGAGTGCGTGCCAGGGTGCACCTTACTGGTGGGTCCAGGGTAAGGGCCAGGTGAGGTACAGCTGCAAATCCCGGGAAGTTCCACTGTCTGGGGTATCAGCAAAATTGTGGCCATTAGGATGGAGATATCAACTGTCTACGGATGGGACTGGTAATGCACTGGTCACTTAGATCATACTTGATCATCTTTTAAAAGTAAACAATACTCCAGAATAACGGTCGGTCAAGTGGTAGCTCGTAATAATGAAAAATTTCAGTCAATTTGTTTCATAAATTAGTAATAATGAGGCATCTATGCATATTAGGTGCGATGTTATGTACAGGGCTTCCAGTTTTCGACCTATGCTTTCTATGCTGAAACATTGTGTTTACTATGTTCTGTAAGTATTTTCCCTCTTCTTACCTGGCATGACGGATTTGGCTTTATCAAAAGCAGCTGGGTTATTTCATATCCTTTTTTAAGCATGAGAAGTACCTATATTTCTTAAGATGGGATATAGCTTGTGCCAGAGTTTCAGTTTGACCGTTGTTAATCTCGATGACTTTTGACTACCATGTAACCAAAGTAATGTAAACCTTGCTCTTAGCATGGGATACGCATACACAAAGTATGAAAAGTATCCCTTCACCTCACTTTGAGATAATACGTTAGCAATTAAGTGTCCCACACGCTCATACACACATACGCAAGACAAGTTGCCCTCGTAGATTACAAATACGATAATTTTCGATACCAAAAGCTGGTTCACGTGACGTCGTGAAAAACCCCTATTCGTAGCGCCGTTGAAATCAATGGGATGACAAATGCTGAAGATATTGGTAGCAAACCTGCATAATATTTATAGAAAACATTAACTTAACTTTGAATAGAAGGAATTGTTGCCGTTGAATGATGCTAAAGAGAATCATATTTCGTTATAAAATTTACGCTCTAAAAACGTGCTGCTCAAATTGAACCCAAAAGGGATCAAATGGGCATTCAACCGAAAAAGGATGAAGTATTTGACCAGTTTCGGTTGGAAACTAACCATTTACTGTTCGAAATGAACCAAATCTAGTCTGCCCATTTGAACGGATTCGGTCCAAAACTAAACCGAATGTTTTTAGAGTGTACTTCATTTCACTTGTATTTTCCTCTCGCATTTGGATTTGGATGAGTTTGCAGGGTACATGACTTATTGAACTTTGAAAATCGCTCGGCGTTACTTTCTTTAAAGGAAATCATTCATACTGCTTATCATTATATTTGTTATTTTTACTTTTACCCGAATATAAAATGATCGGGAATCTAAAAACAGTGAAAACCATGTTTCATCTTGTGAATACCTTAATATTCAATGAAACCATTTTTCTCCTCTCTGAATTAAAGAAAAAAAAACCAAACGGTGTTGATTGATAAAACCGAGGACCAAACAGCTGAAAGTCACGTTTTACCTTAATCAGAATTAAATGAGCGGTACTAGAATCGCGCATCAGATGAATTCAAATGAATTCCAGCAAAAATGTACACAGTTGAGAAGGAAATTCCCGCAACAATTTTAAAATCCGCGCAATCCCCCGAGCACAGTGAAGCGCGGGTCACACTACAGCGATTTCGGATCGGATTACAGTCCGATTTTTTGAGTTTTAGTTAGAATCTTCTCCATCTCTGATCGGAGGGAACCAAAAATTTGCCACTCTGTGTAAATATATAACTGGTATCACATGGCTATGAAAAAGAAATGTATACTAATTATTTCGTTACGTCACATCGACGGACAGCTTTTATTGGACACGCGTAGTCCGATAAAAGCTCTCTGTCGATGTAATAATTATGTTACATTTCATTTACATAGTCCTTTGATACAAATCATATATTTGCACAGAGTGGCAAATTTTTGGCTCTTTCCGACCAGAGATGGAGAAGATTTTAACTAAAACTCCAAAAATTTTGGACCATAATCCGATCTGGAAACGTTGTAGTGAGTGTGACCTGAGCTTAAAACCAAGGACGGCACTTTTTGTGCTAGAAAAGTGAATCTTCCGCAAGCGTGTTTTCTATAAATTTTGTGGATCAATTTCTACAAAAATAACCAAGCTGTCTTTACATCCCCGTAAAGTATACCCTTACTATGAAAAAAAATTAAATCCCCTTGCAATATTCCGGCAGAATCGGTGCAGTTGTGCAGTGACAGCTCCACAACGTAAGAGTTATGATATAACCTCCCTAGGATCAGAATGCTTTGACACAAACACGAGACTAGGAGAGGCTTGACATATGTCCATACATAACTACGTTAGGATAGCGTAAGAACAAGTGCAATTAGCTCTGAAGAAAAAAGGATGGTACGACAAAATTACTGAAGTAAAGCTTTCAAACATATTACAGAGGGCTTAGCTAGAGCATTTAACACATATCTCACAAACTATGTTATGAAATGTATTCCTACTACATAATTTTGGATACTTTTTAATTTCAAGATCGATCTTGCTACCTTAAGGCTGTAGCCTCACTCATGTTGAGTGTATAGTAGAATTGAAATTTGAAAGAACTTGAGCGATAGTAGGCTTAAATTTTGGGACAACAGTCTTGGGATTAAGAAGCATACAATTTTTTTTATTATCTATCATCAAAAGCAATTAGACTCCTAGATGAACGTAGCTGAATTTGTTTTATTTTGTTGGCTGTATCAATTTGGTGCATGTTTTGGCTCACTTTCTGGAAATCAGACCTCTTACACAGTAGTCATATTTGAAACTGAAGTCAGCATTGGATAACTAGCCTGTTTCTGCAGAACTGCAGCTGTTGGAACAATAGCCTTTATTTTGAACCAGTGACTGCGAGTCAAGCCTAGATACAGTTCTAGTGGTTTATTCATAAGGTTGACTTCTAGATCGAGGATTAATGGGCCATAATTAGGGCTAGAAAAGGGTAAGGTAGGCTATAGTTACATCACTGTGGGTTTGTAATCTTGACTCCTCGATGGATACCTCACATGTTTCTAATTTTTCTAATATTCCGAATGGTTCGTCTCCTTGCACCGGCATCTATGTTCCTAGATTTTACAGAAAAGATAGCAACCCTCCAGAAGATTTGGAAACCCTCTTATTTATGAAACTGGAGACGGAGAGATCCCTCCCAAAAATTTGAAATCCCTCTTTTTTTATGGAGCTAAGGAGTGAAAACCCCTCTGAGAATTTCTGAGTTAGCGCCAACCCTGGCGGTAGCATAGATGGAAAAGTTGCAGATGCTGTCAAGGTTTCCATGCCTGTCTTATCCAGCTAAATTCAATACACAATTGTCATACTGTCCAAGTTGGAGATCGTTTTAACTTCTTAACCAAAGTTTCTTGTTAGGGTTTGTACAGGTGCAAGAATATGAGAATATATGAGAATAAATATAAAACCATTGTTGACATAAACGCCACTGACAACGAAAGCAAAGCGGCTGACAATGTGAGGATCCCCGAGGCCCCTCTTATTCCTCTGGTACAGACCAGGAGGCAACCCTTTGAGGGACAGTTTTACTGTTTTAGAATCGAATGTGCCATGTGAGGTCTCTCTATACATTCAGTTTCTTAACAAATTACAGTCTAATGGTTCATTTTGTAGCTGTAACCCCGGAAAGTTGTTGAAAGTACATATTAAGTGAAACCATCGTAAATATTCGTAAAGCAAAATGTATTTGTAAATAGAAATACTGGTCAATTTTGGTATCATTCCAAGTGTTAACAATTGCTTTTATATGTAATGTAAAAATATTGAACTTGTACAAGTTAAGACACAAACGTGTGGTTCTGACTGTTTCAAAAAGTTGCTTACCTTTTTTAATCATTCACTTTAGTGGAATTAAATCTTCTACAATATTATTTTCCGGCCTCATTTGAACCAGTCCATTCTGAAAAATGGCGCTATTTGGGCAACCCTGGATTAAGTGATAGCTCTTTGCTTGCTATCGTTATAAAGCCCGATGCAATGATGTCACAATCATCTTGATAACCGTTTGTTCAGCTTATGCATTATACACTAACCTGTGTAAAGCCTAATCAGCAACAGTGCAAAAAACTGCCTTTGTCATTTCTTTCGAATTTTACGCATGTCATTCCAGCATACAAGACATGATATTTAACTTAGTTTAAAATATCAGCTCCAGATTTTACTATGTTCTACAGAATATAAAGATACGATGTTCTCGAAAGTTGGAGATGGAATTCGTGTAATCTATATACATAACGTGTGTTGTGCATTGAACAAACATCAGGTAGATGCAACGGTTTCTCCTGTGTTTGAAAAGATTTTGTCTTGACTATCAAAAGAAAAGTGGTAGTATTGAACTCAAAAGCAAAAAACTAGAAACTAATATCTATCGCCCTTAAACGTTACTGGCAAATGGCAATTTCGTCTGGTACGCTACGTCGTTATGGTGACAGTTTTTAATGTAAATATGTCCCAAAGCAAAGATTAATAAAGTGCAAGTTTCTCGAAAAATGGTAGTAGAATGCGTGAATCAGGCCAGGTTATGTATTCAATATCACTAACTGGGTGAAATGAGTGATCGAGTAAGCATCATGCCACTATAGTGTGAAGGTTAAGACCTGCAGATATGATTATTGATCTGTTGATAAAAACAAAAACTGCCATGATGTCTATATATTTGAATATGTCTGTTCAAGGTTGAAACTGCAAAGTTAACGTGGGTTATGAAAATCGTACAAACCACACTTTTTATGATTTCATTATAACTTCAAGTGAAGCATTTCCACATATGTGTGCCTTGGATGGTATACGGAGTTTAAATCATACTATAGCCACAGCATCCTTTTAAGGTGTTCATAATTTTTTTAAATTGTTCTTTTTAACGTTATTTTTGGAATGGTAGAAAATTTCAGCCCTAACTTTTAGTTCGTCACGAAACGCCGGACACAATTTGGAGGTACCGCCCACTGTCTGTTGAGATTACAAGGTTTTTGTAGTTTCACCACCAATGACTTCATATGACCTTCGACCCCCAACACACTCATAGTGTTCCCTCTCTCTTGAAGTACCACATCTATATACCAAGTATGTAAAGGATCCATCATCCCTGTCTTGAAATACTGTTTTTTCAGTTTTCCGTTTTTGACCTCTGCTGATCTCAAGTGACTTCAACTATATTTGGTGTCTGAGAAAATTCTCCTGACATTATTTTCCTGCATTATTTTGTGCAATTTTCGTTTGGACTGAATTTTTCCTTTTTTGATTATTTACATTTTTCCTTCGTTCTCTCATTGAATCAACGTATCTCCAAGATTTCCATCCCGTAGACAGATCTTCAATTATGGTCGAAGCAGAGGGATGAGTTTAATTTAATATCTTACAATGCAAGAGGTTTTAAGGCGGAATAAACAACGAAGAAGGCTCTTTTCTTACTTGCATAGAAGGAAAGTCGATGAAATTGGCTTACAAGAAAGCCACAGTGTAAGCAGCGGGGATTTTTTGGACAAAGAAATGGGGAGGAAGTATTTATTTTTCGCACGGAACTAGTGAATCTTGCGGTGTATGTACATTATTCGAACCTCACCTGAAACCTAATATCGTAAGACGTTGTTCCCATAACCTTGAAAGATTTTTTCATTCTTGACATTAGTTTATTGGGGCAGTCTGTTACATTAGTTGGCATTTGTGGTCAGAATTCAGTTAATCCATATATTTTAGAGAAGTTACCAAAATTATGGGTGATTTTTCTTGTAACAATATTATGTACGGAGATTTCAATTATGTATTTAATTTGGATTGTG
>WURT03038889.1:18276-32365 GCA_009936505.3 Holothuria glaberrima
GTTCAATATAACACATAGTATACACTGCAGACTAGATTTTTTCCTTATTTCTTATTCTGTCAGCATTACTTCTCAATCACCAGGTTTACACTCTGACCATGCTATGATTTTTGTATCGAGTAAACTATCAAAAGAAAAAAGAGGGTGGGGTTATTGAAAATTAAATATTTCGCTGCTGAATGACCAGTACTATATACTGATTTAACTAGCAGCATTATTTTGGATATATCTGAATAATGGGAATCCTTCTTCACTTTGGGAAAGTTTAAAATTGAAGATACGTAGTGCTAGCATTTATTACTTAAAGAGCAAGGCAAGGGAAAAACGTCGTAGGGAAAGCAACCTTATTGATAAGATCGATAGCTAAGAGCATGAAGTATCTGTTCATGAAACAGTAGAAAATAGGGAGGATCTACGTTAGGCCCGAAATAAATTTGTATTGTATTATGACCAAAAGTTAGAAGAAACTATCATCAGATATATGGTACGCTGGGGAGAACAAGGGGAAAGAACACAAGGTACTTTCTTAACTTACAGAAAAGAAATAAATCCAGCCATACTATTTATACGGTTAAAAAAACTGATGGGTTGTAAGCACTGACAGTCATGTTATGTTAAACGAAATTGAAAGTTTGTATGGAAAATCTGTACACATATGAGCATTGTCCTCCAGATGCTGTTTCCATGGATTTCCCCAGTAAGGGTTTAAGCAGTGAAGATACCATGACCTGTGAAGGTATCCTCACTCTTGACGAGTGTACCAAGTCTTTGTTGTCTTTAAGTAAGGCCCCTGGGAATGATGGTCTCTCAGCTAATATCTGTAAAACAGCCTCGCATTTAATGGGCAATTTGGTAGCGAATGCCTTCAGTTTCTTTTATTAAATCATCATCTTTCCGTAGAACAGTCACGAGGTACATTATCTTCAAACCTGATAAAGATAATTCCTTTTAAAAATACCGCCCAATAACCCTGCTAAACACAGATTACAAAATTGGCGCAAAGACCATCACTACTAGGCTTAAGAATGTTATCCCTGAACTAATTAGTTCAAACCAAACTGGGTTATTTAGGGCAGATTTATTAAAAAAAATATACGGTATGTTTTAGATTGAAAAGACCATTCCATTTCCTATAATATTCCAGGTTTCATGTTAATGGTTGACTATGAGGAAGCCTTTGACAAGCAAGATTGGGGTTTCATCCGTAAAAACAGTTGCTCTCTTTAACTTCGGTGCTAGCTTTTGAAATTTGATCAAACCTTTTACAGTGACAGCAGGGTTTGTGTGTAATAATGGTTATTCTACAGGTTTTTCCTAATAAGAGAGGCGTGTAACAGGGCTGTCCTCTCAGTACTTTTCTTTCATATTTTCTGCTGAAGTTATATCGCTTTACACCAAGAATTTTCGAGGTATTGTAATAGGAGGGCAAGGAACTGGACTTTTTCAGTGCTCCAACGATACTACTTTCATCTTCAACGGGAGTGGGAATTCTTCAGCGGAAGCAATCAGAATTTTAAATGTCTTCAAACTCTCTTCTAGGTTGACTAGATCAATCTAGATAAGTGTAATTTATTCCCCTTTGGCCCGTTTATTCATGGTCAGCCTGCTTTCATAAAGGGTATTGCGATTAATTTATCATTTAGATCCGTGACCATGTTAGGCATTACTTTTACTAAGGATGGTGACGATCTTTTTCGGCTTAATTTTTTTGCCTAAGCTGTCACGCCTGAAAAGTTGCCTACGTCTGTGGTCCACTAGGGATCTCTCTCCGACAGGTCGTAGTACTATAGTAAAGAATCTGACCTTTTCACAATTAGTTTATCTTTTCTTAGTACTGACAAATCCAGCTTAAAGTTGAAAGTGTAATTACAAATTTCATATCGTCAGGTAAACATGATAAAATCAGACGTACAAGGTTATTAAATTATACATTTGAGGGTGGATTAAATGTGAAGGATATTAAGACCATCATGAATAATTTAAAACCTATTTGGATTCGACGCCCCTGACTGTATGGAAGCTCGGCCACTGTCCTCCAAGCGTCTTCACTTTCTAAGTTTGTTACAAGAACGTTATCAAGAGAGTTGTCACTAAGCCTACTGCCCTTAAGAAATGGTGTAATGGATTATACATACAGCTTTAATACTAATAACTGGGAAAAAATTGGAATATGCTTGGGAGACCTAAGTGTGGTGTTTTCAATTTCGATTTTTGCATAGAATCCCCCCTCCCACAAATAAATTGCTGTTACTTATGGGTAAGGTCAACTCAAATGTTTTTTTCTTGTTTGTTTGTTTTTTTTGGGGGGGGGGATGTAGCTATTCATCGAAGTTTATATTAGATGTAGAATTAAAATTTCTAAACAGGAAATGTGGATTTTTCGAAGATGACATCATTTCTGTTATCGAAATCATAAATACCACCCTTATAATTTTCTCATATTACCTCTCAAGTATTATATTTTTTAATAAGAAACTACGAAAGATCTTACCTGATATTAATGAGTTTTACTACAAGTTTAAATCTGCTTTGCAAGTTGAGAAGCGCAATAATTACTATTCTACTAATATGAACAGAAGAAAAAGTGATTTGTACTAAGCTAGAGGAAGTTTTCCACATATCTTAAAAGTAAGACTTTTTGAGGTTGATTTCATTTTGTGACATGAAGAATAAAGAAATCAACGCCTCCTCAATTATTACCTTCAAACCTCATTAATAGTTTATAAATGTAATATCATAGCATCTGTTGAAATGTTTCAATATGCCGGATGGTAATTCTCTGTAAAAATGTATCAAGATATTTTTGTACGTAATATATTACGCGATGTAAAATTCCTGCAAATGTTCAGTAAACATGATGGTTATTTTTGTAAATACGAAAGTTCGAAAATCAATACAGAAACAGTCGCTTTTCGCTGCCCCGCCGCTGCTGCTGATGTTGATGTTGTTGTTGATAACTTTTGAACATTGGGAAATAGAGTGAACCATTAATCAATAATGACCTCAAAATGCTATTTTGCGGCGCGCTTCTCTCGCATCCATCGTGCGTTGTTGTCTTTTTTATTATACGTCAGCTTGAGAAAGAGATTATTTTCCCAGCGCACCATGCAACCATTACCACTACCCAGGAACCTCTTACTACTGCTCCTTGCACCACTTCTCCTCTGACAGACTGTGAAGAGAAGCTCAAATTAGAAACCGCTGAAAGGGCAAAGGGTTTCTCGCACACCCCTAGTAGGTAGATAGTTGCACTATTGCCAATTCCTTTTAGACCGCTTGAGTAGTTGTTTCCTATACCGGAATGCACCTCTCTCACCCAAAATTTCCTTGCACCATCAAATTCACCGGCCATTGGTACAAATGCAATTAAACATATAACAGTCAAAATTTAATTTCGAGGTCTGTCTATAGCGAATACAGTTGCACGTTCAGTATTACATAATGAATTTCCCTTTAAGCCTACGTTAGCATATAAAGACACATCTATGTTTAATTTCCTGTAGTCTTGATCTATTTTAAGTGTACCCTGCATCATACATACCACAGAACATCGCTTATAATTCGTGTTTTAGCCAAAGTGATTTAAAGGAACCATTCTTTTAATGTAAGGGAGGTAGTATGTAGTTTTCCATACGTAAACCTCCCTTTAAGCCCGTTTGCCTAGCAACTGTCAGTAGGGTCACTACTGCAATGTCTATTTTTGTTCTACGCTCTCCTGCTGAGATTGCAATTACATTGCTATGATCATCTGGTCCTAGTCTGGTCTTGTACAGTTGATTTGTAGAAACAAGCAAAATAAAGATTCATCCCGGAAAGCATACACCTCACCGCTTTGACTCTTCTCTTGGGAACTTTTCATATTAGAGATCTCTAACAACAAAATAGAACATTGGCAACGAGCCGCGGTAGTTCCTATGGAACGCCGATGGTAAAAATATTATCGACATTACTCGCATACCCTATTTTTGAAACGAAACGGTAGACAAGAAAAAACAATAGGAAAAAGAAACGTTAGACAAACGAAAACAATAGACAAACAAAAACATTAGGCAAGCAAAAACAGTAGACAAACGTTAACAGCAGACAAACGAAACAGTAGACAAACGAAACGCTGAATAAGCATTGATTGCTCATTTCAAACAATTTTACCGTTGCATCTACGTCTTGACATAAAATCTTACTCAGAACGAAACCTCGTAAAGACTATTCAGTAAAATATTCTTTTAGGACTCTCATATTACCTCTGCAACTTTCAAATTCCAATTCTCACCAGGGGGCTGCCAGACCAGAAGAATGTGTCTTCATTGACAGCCAGAATAAATACGGTACCTGCATGTGACTGGCCACAACGGTGCTAACATGTATTTTATCTAATCTACCAATCTATTTTACGAATATGTTTCCCAAGTATGGTTGTAGGCAGGGAGTTGTTATAGGCGCGAAGAGCACGGAAATTCTCAAGGTATAAATTTGGGATCGTATTGAAGAACTTGTAAGCATGGGTATTTCAAGATAGAGATGATGGACACTTTTCATACCTGTTATATAGATTTGTCATTTCAGGAGAGAAAAAACCAATGGGTTTTGTTGGGGGTCAAAGGTCATCTGAGGTCAACAGAAGTTAAACTATGAAAGCCTCATACACTAAATAGAAAGAGGGCGGTACCTCCGAATAGCGTCGTTTCGTGAACATGGAAATGTTAGGACTGAATATTTGTAGCATTCCAACTATGAAATTATGGAGAACAACATAATATTGCCTTTCAAAATCATAGCATTTCCAGTAATTGGTAATTCTACTTTTAATTATCTAAATGTGAACACGTATGAAAAACGCTCTGACTTGAACATAATTAGAAATACTATATGATAACTAGTTTGTCGATGGTGAAGTGGAAAGCCTCGGATTCTTACATAAATGGCCTTGTTGAGATTCCGTCTAAGACACTTACCTCGATCACTTTTTTTACAATTCAATCATTGGTGGAGTTCAAAGGTCATGTGAAGTCACCAGAGGTCAAACTGTAAACCATGTAAACATGATATCTCAAGATGGATGATTTGACGGATAAATCTCAGTGCAAAAAAGCATTTGTTCAGAATCAGAAAGCCCAGGGCTTTCTGGGTTTTTTGATCCCATATGCATTTATTTGTAAACAAGAGCAAATACCGACTTTGGTATAGAGACAAAATAACAAATAGTTTTTGAATACAATTCCATATTAGTTTTGATTGTCGCATATATTTACGTACTCCTCGAAATGAAAGAGTCCAATGTTGTGTAGAAAAATACGCTGGTCCCCTTACAAGAGTGGTACGCAGTCTATCTTTACTATAACTGGCAAGACTCTATAGCAACGGCTACTTTTACATTCATTTCTTACTGCAGTTGCTAAACAAGCTAGAAAACGCGATAACTTAATTATCGCAACAAGATGGTGAGCACTTGCGTTGCAATGGGGAGTATTTCCTTTAATTATCTGTTTGCTTGACACGTGGATACCAGAAATTTTGAAAGTCGGTGCGGCATATAAGAGTTGTTTATGACAAAATTCCTGTGATTTATATCAGCTGCACACAGCCTACACATGGTCAAATCTTTCAAAATATATTGCAGGCAGATAACAATTTAAAATCTTTAAAGTCAAGGTTAAACAAATGCCTGTGAACTTTACTTCAGGTTTGAAGAACATATTTCTTAGAAACGAAAGTTAGTGACCAATATCGTGCATAGCTAAGCAATTGGTTACCGAAACTACTATTGTAGTTTTATTTTTATGTGGTAATTATGAAGGGCTATGTGCTCTTGCAATTTGCAGTTAACTTTTATCCTCTTAACAAATGTTCATGGTATCTCTTTCGTTTTATGACAAACATACAACTCATGTCACGCTTATCACACTTAATGAAGCATAGTAGAAACCATCCTCTCAAGAAGGAAGTAAAATCTTACATCTATCTTCTTGAATTGAGGTATGTCCCCTTTTCTCTGTCTCAAATTCGAAATTCCCTTTGATCTCAGTATGAAAGTTTTGCGTTATAATTACTTTAACAGATGCACAGGCTCAGGGCTACATAAGTGTTTGCGAGAGTGGAAATATGTAACATCATCGACTACATGAGTTACACGAAACATTTCATGGTAGACATCATTCCGCCATTGATAAATTAGTTCCCCGGAGTATCGACCGAGTGATGTCGTTTTCCAAGGTTTAACCGAGCATATCCGGGAGAATTCACAACTGATTTCTTCCTTTAATCACAATATCAGGGTCATATGTCAAGGAGACGTTTGCGCAGTGGTCTAAAACAAGAACTTAGCACATATTGCCAAATAAGTACAATGGCATAGGTCAATAATCTTCCAGGAGTCGTGTTTACGTTTTCATTGGCTTAGGAAGATTTTCAGACCGGAGAGGGAGGGGAGCCTGCTTGTGACACTATGGTGGCGAAGCACTACTTCTGCCCAAAATACGTTCCAGATTGCAGGAACTGGGGTGGCGCCACCATTTGCCCGACAGTGGGGCCAAACCAGGGGAATTAAAAACGTTTGGCTTCTATTGAAGATAATATGAATATTTCTGAATTAAATCAAAGAAACCTCAAAACTTGGGCTATAAGTGAGGAAACTTGGAGAAGTTCGAGTTTTAATATAAAAACATATGATAAATTTGGGCATTTAGTGAGCAAAATTGGAAAATGTTGGCTTTTATGGAAAATTTGCCCTCATTTAGAGCAAAATGGAGTAATCGTAGGGGCGACTGGCCGTCGTCGGGTGCTCTCTTTTATCATGTCCGTTCCGACTCCCCGACAGAATTAAAAATTTTAATTTTAATAAGTTGGAACTTCCCAGGTCTTGTAAGTTGCATTTAAAGCAACTCTCTTTCTAGAAATTCATGCTTCCACAGAAAGGCAAGTTAGAACACGGAAGTATTACGGATGATAGCTCAATCTTTAGAACAGGGAGTTACTAATTGGCGAAGCTGTTTGTCAAATAGCAACTCCCTGGTTAGAAAAAAATTGATATTGTCAGTTTGTATGGAGGTAATAGTGCATGGCATCACTCTAAATACCTAAACTTGTCACATTTCAGTTAAGTGTAGGCAGATTTTAGGTATTGGAAGCTTGTCCATTATTTATCCGTAGATCTATGACAGAGAAGGAAAGGGTTACCCCTCTCCTTTTTAGGAATATTAATTTTGATAATTTGGTATACATTTTTCTACTCTTTTAAATGTTGCACTGAAACTGACTGGAAGGTCGCCTACTTTCATTTTGGTAAATACGCTTGTTCATGTTTACAGGCAAGTGTCGTCACGGTTGGTTGATTGAAGAGCTGATGAGGCGGGCGTAGACTGTCGTCACAATAAAAAGTTGATTCTCATTTGTCTATTTTCTGCGTGCAATCGGGCCAGCGTTCGCACCCACAAACCCTATAGACCTTATGCATTGACGTCACATTGACGTCATTTGGAGAAAAACAATGAAGCTCACGTGCACGAACGGCGTGGATTCGCACGCACTTGTAGTTGAATTACGCGCGTATATGATTGGTTGACAAATCAGCTGTCTGCATTTGTTGGTGTAAGTTGCAACGATACGCGCTTTTCCTCCAGTGAAGGGAGCATTTTCTACTCTGTGACATCATATGCATAAATTCTATAACGTACACTCATATGTTCTTGCGCATGCTCTGTGCTAACCAGTGCCTACAGTAAAGTAACGGTAAATGGTCTAACCGTTCATGGCAAAAAAATTTCAGCTGACCATCGATAATTGATGCAAGGCTTACAAGAGATTGAACCAACACTATCGCATAAGCTGTCGTAAAGTAATAATAGAGACCTATTTGCGATGAGCACTCTCAAAGCCCGCCAAAATAGTTTTTTTCGAAGCATTTCAGTAATTATCCAATGTCCCATGCATTTTATCGGAACCTCTTTCTATGGGAACGAGAAGTCCAGCTCTCTGTATCTTTGGATAAGTATCACACTTATCCAGGGACAGTGAAGACACAAATCTGGGCTATTTTCTACCAAGCTATCCTAGCGCTACTTCTGCTTACGACATAGTTGTAAGGGCAACTGCACGCTATTGGTTTCATTTACACCTTCTTTTGAGAATGAGTGAAAATTGTCTTGAATGAAAAGTCCAAATAAGATCATTATTGCTAAGTTTCGATATGTACATCTAAAAGATATTTGTTTACATTTCGAGACAAGTTCATTTTCATGGAGCTCAAAAGTATCTCAGTCACCCTAAATTGTTGGGGATCAGCTCATCTATTTGTTGATATTAAGTAATCGTATGTGTTGCTGTTATTCCACCATAAACTACGTTTGGACGTTAGCAGTCCTCTTGGGGACCTGCATTATGATAATGTTGTTTCAGGAACGAATTTAGGGACTTCTTCCAGATTGGTCATGTTGAATACTACTTTGATCTTTAACTCAGCATATGAGGACTGTACGGGCTGAACTTTCGCGATCGAGTTAACGTACAGGTAATAAGTAAAAAGGTATACTTCAGGCGCGGATATGAATTTTGAGAGTGGGGCGCACACACAGGGGTGGCGCCAGGAAGCTCGACAGGGGGGCTGGGCCGGCTGATCCAGGACCCTTTTTCTTTGCTTTTTTGCAAAATTGTTGATAAAAAATCGTTGGTCATCGAAAAAAGGGGGCGTGTGCCGGGTGCGCCCCCCTGTATCCGCGCCTGTACTTATACGCACACCTGTAACAAAAAATATGTACATAAAATGAATGTAACACAAGCGAATATCACATATTCCAAGGAGTGAGTATATTCGTTAAGCATATATGTAAACAAAGGGCAAGTGAGGAGAACAAAGCATAAAAGGAAGAACGAATGGGAGATTGGGTCAGATCGAACAATAGTGAGAATTTAGAATAGTTCAGCTGGTAACTTACGGCATTACTGTTCAGGTCAGAATGTAATTCTTTAATAAATAAACTCTCCGTAATTTTTCTTTCGAACCAATGTGGTTCATGACCAATTACAACGCAATGATCAGAAAAGTTGGGCAAGCTGTGATTATTTTGTATACTCCTTAGTCTATGTGTGTTCTTACTCTCACATTGCTTTATGATGAGGTCTAAGTGACTTCGAAATATTGCAACATGACATCCTTAATCCGTTTGTTTTACATTCATGTAATATGTGAAGACTAAGCCAATATTTGTACACACACGCATATATATATATATATATATATTAAGATGTATATATATATATATATATATGAGCGTGTGTAGCTGGAAATGCAATTTCTTCGTTATGCAGGATCTCAGGTAGATATAATGCGTATGGAGTTTACTTTGGAAGAACACAATCTTTCATTTTGTCTTACCGTGCTGAGTCTCTTTGTACAAACTCCATTGTTTTCGCTTGGATGATTCATTTTCTTTCTTTATATTGTCAGGGAAGTTACACCTATACTGTTTTTGATTTGGGCACAATTTGACCTCATTTATGACCATCATTCTCACATATTAAACTCAAAAAGAGGAACGAAATGATCTATAATTAACACGATGAAAGTCACGATAGAAAGTACGAACGTGTTCAGTACTGAGAGACGATGTAGAATATCGTCAATAACATCTTTGTGGACACTATTTGCAGTCAGCACTGAAGGCCACTAATGATTGATTAAACTTCACACGTCTCACGAGTATCCCTTTAAATTCACCCTCATTAATTCAAAATGAGCTGGTAAAGCAATCACACCCGTGTTGATTAAGTGCCTCCCTTTCAGAGCCACATGTAAAATGCACAAAAAGGGAAGGATGTATATCACATTAACGTGAAAATGGTAAAGGATAGATGTGCGGGAAATAAAGGCGAAAATACAGGACCAATAAGTTTGGTTTTTTCATCAAAGAAATGCAAGAATTTTCCTGTTTCTTTACATATTTTAATTTCCTGAAAGTTTGCAGTGGGTTTAGTTGTAAAATAATTCCAAGGATCATATCTGTCTTTAAACATGGTGACTCAGCTCGGTAACTTTGCAATTAACCTGGATGTTTTATTTTCAATTAATTTTCCGCGTAAACCATTCAGGTATTTATTCAACCGTATCATCTTTTTCATAACAAGCTTTGGGTCATCGGATGTTTCTAAGATTGAGGGGACTGTTCAGTTCCTTAGAATATCTACTCTTAGGGTAACTTGACTTAAACTTTCAACTGAAAATTACCTGGACTACAGTCCGGGACTTCCACAGTTTCAAATCCTCTAAACTTTATTACCACGTAGCTAGTATTTCTATATGTGATAATAAAGGTTGCGTTACTATGGGGACGTAAGGTGTGATGATTTAGTCGAAGAGTAGCACGATACGATAGTTACGACGATGTGATTGACAAGATATACAATGACTGTTGGATCATCTGGATACGACTTGAACCAAGATATCATGTCAAACTGATATTCCATTCACGTCAGAGTATACCCAATTCAATGATTTGTCTAACCTTTTACCAGACCTTTTGGAAGGTTAATTTTAAAGCAGCCGTTGGTAGTTCAATGTGACATATTACAAAACTACAAATACTAATCTACGAATTTACATTATATCTATCACAGATTCTCTACTACAAACCTCACTTCCTCCGGTGGTGCGGTTAGAGCCTACAGGTGCTTCCCAATCTTTACGTAATGTTCAGAATCGTCCACTCCCTGGTAGTTGCCTCAACAGCATTTGTTCCGGAAAATAACGCAGCCGATGAATGTTTCATTACAGCTAGTCTATTAGCCTCTTCACTATTTGAATTAGCTTTCACAGCTAATGGGTTCCTGACGACCGTTTACATTTTCAAAACCTCCGACAAAAATACCAAATTTGCAACAAATATGCTACTCCAGCAATTTAAAAACACAAGTCACTGATTTGAAGGGTAGAAACAGTCTCCCCAAACTTATTTTGAAACAATAGCTAAATCTCACAAACTTCCTCTTATTTCTCTTCCAAGTATCTTTCATGATATTACAGAACTTTCATATTTCATCTTCAAAGTAAACCAAGGAGATACTCCCCGTAAATTTCACGATTTAGTGGAGACAACATTGTCAAATGATTCTCAAGGGCCATTCAAGAAATAAGGTAGACTACTAGACTAATCCAAATTGGGGTGACTGCATTTTCCCTTTGTGTCCGTTGAATATCGAATCCCGTTGTTTAGGTATGGGATTATGATTTCTTCACCCAGTGTGTGCCCGATAATTTATGAGATCCTTATCACCTGCGATTATTTTGTATCGAAATAACAGTGTTAAGATGTCATGAAAAAAAATATATTTTTCAAGCATTTAGAAAGATTACCTGGTATCGCAATATGACTGTGTAATACTTAGCTGTTGACGGTCTCTTTCAGCAAGTTTCAATGGATTCAGAAAAGAAGAAAATTGAAGGCAGAAGCTTTTAAGTAGTACAAGACTAGCGTCGCAAGTAATTGTAGAAATTCATATCCCACGAGGACATGGTTTGCGAAGATAACAGTTGGATAACAGTTGGACATTTATTTCAACCATTTTTCTTTAATAGACTTGAGATGTTCTTTAATTACTTTTTTTTGTTGTTATGGACCATACAGCTACAAATCATACCCCAGAGCTTTATATTATCATGTTAGTTGAAGTAGAACCTTCACTATTAAGTGAGACTGCAATCTTCATCATTACCATATTAATACGATCTTCAACTAATCTAACAATGTCTGCCGAATCAAAAAGTTTCATTTCATCAAAATGCGAACGAAAAGGAAACTAAAAACAAAGCATTTTAAGCATCATTTATTAGCTTATGTGGCATTGATGTGCGTACGTCCGAACTTGGCACTTTATTTGATCAATGTTTTATTAAAATTGCCAGAATATTCCAAAGATTAATTTGCTGCACCAGACAGTAATTCTTTAAACGGCTTAAAAATATTCTTTGGAAACGGTTTCTCCCTCAGTAAATTATGGAGGAGTTCTTTCTATGGCAGTTCCATTGGATACAGGCGTTCGCTAAATTTATTTCGGATCAATTATTGAAAGTGGCCGCTTGCGTTAAGGTGTTAAATCGCAAACGCCCTCACTCTGATAAAGTACTGCAAACCATGTCGACTTAAACAGTTAAATAGTTTAGAGTTTCGTGGAACGTTATCACTTGCCCGCATGATTTGTGCGCATCAGCTACCAAGCTCCAACGATTATGTGACGAATACTTTATACGCTGATCACTTTAAGTGCTGGTTATCAAATGCATGCTATTAAATATCATGTACATTGGTTCTGGTACTTCAGTTTTCTAGTAAGGAGTGTAAAAATCTAAAGGATACTTGTATGGTTGGAGTCAATTTTGACAAAACAGCCTTCACCAAAACAGTCAATTTTGACAAAACAGCCTTCTATGAACAAGCTTCTCTGTATCATTTTCGCAAACGCTGTTTGAAGCAACAACACCATAATGGCTTGGACTACGAGATTGCTTAAAACTATGGAAGCCTCACAAGCTCTTTTGGTAAGAGTTATGTATGGAGTCCACGCAACCGTCGGAGTTATTCTTGCAGCTTCTTTCACTAATAATTTCAACTTGTTTTACTTCGAAATATTTATTATTGTATCTGCAATAGAGTATGTTGTGACTGTCAAGAAAAGCAAGAAAGGAGAATGGAAATGGTAAGTTTTCCTTTATGTTGACCTTCACCTTGTTCAGATTAAATATTTAATCTTGTATTGAATTAATGTGGCCTGTCCATATTAAAAAGTTGGGATATCCTTGACTTCTTCACCGGTGCTGTGACCGAGTGGATAAAGACGGTGGTATTTGAAGCGATGAAGCTTGCCAACTGGGGAAGTTCGTGTTTGATCCCCGGCCGGTGGGTTTTCCATCCAATAGCAATTTTCAGTTATCCCATCTTAACTGGCTTTTCAAACCAATTGATCTAAATTATTAAGTTGGTTAGCCACCCGACGTAAAGTTGTAATTCATAAGCCATACATAAGCCATATAAGCCAGCCATATAGGTTGTTTCCACATTTGCAGTGGCTCAGCTTGGTGCAAGGGCGTGGATCCATTTCCAACAGTGGGGGGGGGGGGACTTTTCACCATTTGCGAATCGCTATCCTGGGGGAGGGTCTATTTTTGCTCACGTAAGGTGGGCTAGATGCAAAATGGTGCTACTTTTGATGCTAAATTCGAATTAAATATATCACCAAGAATTTTTACTTTTTTAGGAAGTTTTTTTCATTTAGTGCTAGCTTTTACTCAATCCTTGGGGTAAATCAGAACTACACTTCGTGAAGTGAGTGAACAGTAAATTGTTAGACTTTTCATCATTTAAGAATCGCTGTCCTGTGGGAGGGGTCTGAGGGGAGGGAGTACCCTCCCCCTTTGAAGAAAAAATGAATTGGAAGGTGTCTATATGGCAAATGGTGCCATATCTGGGTGAAATTTAGCTTTTAATACGTTGTGTCAATTCGTAATCACAGTTTTAGTTTTCATCATTTTTGAAAAAGTGGGGGGACTTTTTGGCGATGTCCTTTCTTCTAAAAAGGGAGGGGGACGTGTCCCCCGTCCCTCCCCCTTCATGACCCACGCCCATGGCTTGGTGAAACAGCTGCCCTTTAAGGCCTAACTGCTATCATTATTTTCTTGACGAAATTTGTTTGCCTATATGTAAGTAAAGTGTAATTTTATGTCGTGCTCTTAGTACATATGATTTCAATTATGTGGACGCTTAAAGGATAGCTTTTGGGGCAATATGATTACTTGAGTACGCTCGGCCTTCATACTTGCGACCTTGAAGGACAGTTATTTTACAACGCTTAGCGACCACATACTTAGAGGAAGCTTAAGACTTCAATCAACCAACTCACCAATTGAGGTCAAATTTGGATCCACCTGAAAGTTCAATTCAGATGGGAAAACCGTATACTTTTTTAGATTAAAAAGGAATCAGACCAGAGGATTGAACGTCGAAATCTCAGGCAGCTACGAGCTTATATGCATCGGCCTTTATTGACTCCTCTCAGCCATCTCAGCTTATCAGATATTTGGAAATAACACTGGGGAGTCTGCATGTGT
>WURT03038890.1:0-14872 GCA_009936505.3 Holothuria glaberrima
ATTATGGCTCTGAATCATGGAAAAATTCCCCAGTGGAGGACTAACCCCTGAAGTGAGACATGGCCCCTAGGGGCCAGAACTACCCCTGCTGGGAGCCTCGTTTTGGCGCTAGTTCAAACAAGCTACTCACCAGACACACTAGACAGCTAGGACACTGAGCTAGAAAGTTAGTTACTGGACAGCTGAATTTTTGTTTCTCACTTGTTCCTTGTTTTCGTGTGTGCGTTGACCTTTCACTGTTTGCGGGTAAACTAGCGAGAACACGAAGCAAGTGCGAAACAAATTGTGTTTCGTGTTTCTTGTTTTCTTATGTCCGTGTGCGATCGGCTTCAGCACGCTTGAGGGAAGCATAGACTGGGCATAGATAAACTACCCCGGATTTTTATACCAAAAACCGTCGAAGGCTGTGAGACTTCCTTAACGGACTTGTTCGAAACACTGAAAAAAAAAAATTATGTTATCGTCTGCATTTACTATTTTGCTGTAATGTTGTGTCGGATTTATTTCTCTGATATAAAGTTAAATATATGTTTTGCGTATTACAAAAACTGATGTCTATGAATAATTCATACTGAGAGCACTATGCAAGTCATCAGAAGATCTGCCGATATAATTTATCTTCTTAGCTCAAAACTGACGAGATCAACTCTACAGTAATTAAAATATAGAACTACAGCAAACTACTGCAAGTACAGAAAGACGTTAATCAGTTGGCCTATAATTAGTTTTTCCCTTACTTTCCTCGGCAACATAAGAAAATCATAACTACCGCCTTGATTAGCTCTCACTTTTTTTTTTAAATTCGAACTTTCACTGTTTTAGATGCAAACTTTCACTTTTCTTAAATTCGTACTTTCACTCTTTCAAATTCGAAATTTCACTTTTTTTAATTCGCATACTGTGCATGGCAATCTGCAGACTAGTTTAAAGATGACGTATCGTCTAATAAGAATCCAAGAAAACCGTATGCCGGATTTTTGATGACGTCACAGTATGGCCTTTTCTTGACTTCGATTGCGAGCCGATTCGATACACCATCGACAATTCATTGCTAATATATATATATATATATATTTATACATATCTCTCTATATATATACATATATATATATACATATTTGGGGAAAAGTAGGGAGGGACAACTTAACATGTGAGGTGACCCATCCCTTCTCATGATCCCGTAGTGCCAATACCTAGTGCGATACGATTAAAAGAAAGGGCGCGAAAAGTGTTGACATATTTAAGACTTATTTCTATTAAAA
Organism: Holothuria glaberrima; assembly: GCA_009936505.3. Taxonomy (NCBI): domain Eukaryota; kingdom Metazoa; phylum Echinodermata; class Holothuroidea; order Aspidochirotida; family Holothuriidae; genus Holothuria; species Holothuria glaberrima. The sequence continues at coordinate 1,263 of WURT03038890.1, forward strand.
CTTGGTAAAATTTGTCACGAATAAATAAAACCTAAATATGTGATGATGATTAGTCCATGAAATGTCAATGCCTTTCGTGCTGTTTGTTTTTATGCCGACACACTGATCCTAAAACCATTTAGGAAGAGGTAGGCTAGAACGTATTTCTACCCCTGAGTCAAATACTTGGCTACTATACAATCATTTAGAAAAGTACGGCAGTCGGCTGGAACGGCCAATGTTTTACAGCCGCAGTTTTGTAAAAATATCTTTTTACAATCCTGTACACGCTGGTCACTGGTTTAGTCTGACTTAAAATGGAGACTATAAAACATCGAACCAAAACTTGACACCACCAGCTACAACAAAAATCTACCGTAGGGTGTGGAAAAGACCAAGGTTTATGAAGATCTCGCTACTATTAATTGATAGGTTGACCCTTAGTTACTGAAACAATAAAAGATAGGCTACTAAACGCTGACACCCACTGAAAAAAGGGGGTGTAGTATGGACCGGTGCAATATGCTTTGAAGAGACTTATTCGTGCTAGGAACAATGTTTTATCTTAGAAGACGGAATTTATATCAGATTTTTACTTTCTAGCTGCTGACCCTTTTGATATCATATCGTACAGATATTGAATCCGGATGCCTCCGCTGAAAGCTACATTAGACAGTCTACCAGCCAGCGGAAGGGATTTGCATAGTAAACAGTCCCGCGGATCTGATTTTTAACCGTTTATCTCATAGATGTTGATATCTGAGTCTTGCTGGACAAGCCAAAGGTACTGTTGGATGAGAAGGAGTCTACACCAATTTCATGAATAGCCTTATGCGTCATACACATGATAGATGTAACTTACTCTTTAAAGCGTAATAGGTTGTATAGTAGCCAGTCAGTAAGTTAATAATTGTTTTATCATCAAAATGTGCTCTACAACCATGTAATACCATAGAAAGAAAATAGTGGTAGAAAATTTCCTTCTCCTCGATTTTCGTTTTTTTTTTTTTGTTTTCTGTTTTTTGTTTTGTTTGTGTTAAACTTTACTGACATTCCGTACAAAAGTAGGCGTCTCCCCCTTTCGCCTCTGTAAAAGAGTAAATTAGGGCCGGGCATGCACTTACATGCATACAAGTTTGGTTCACTTTAAGCGATAAAGGGGGCGCCATTCAACGAGTGTAAAGTGCTGTTTATAATCTTACAAGGGGTGAGTGAGTACTTGGATAGTCACATTTGTAAAATATTGCACTTGCGAAATGTGTGAACAAGGCAAAGATAAATGAAAAACAAGATTCTACTGAACGCTACACATAATCAAGTTGAACATTATAAGTCTGTCGCATTTCACAGTTCTGGAGTATTATATTCCCAGATATCTTGATCATGCTTGGATACCGTACAATTATCAGGTAAATCTGGAGCCAAATACTGTATCAAATTCATCATTCGTACAGCATTCAGTGAAGTCAGACATGAACAGATATTGCCGATACCAGAAGAATTTTGTCGTTACACTGTAAAGAAAAGTGTTGTGTTGACAGCACTTTCTGGGTGCTATTTCAAATTAACACCAAAAGAAATTTGCAGGCGCAGAATGCAAATTTGCATAGCACTTTCATGATGGTGATGAAAAATGTGTTGTTTTGGCTCATGTATGGTGCTGATTTCAGCTGTTTGAAATAACGGACTATTTCAGTAAAGTTGGCGGAACCATTTAAGTCTGTCATTTACTTTTTTACAAAGATTAATAGCAACTAAATGATGCACGGTGCGATCATTTTGCTAAGAATTCGTCAGGTAAGTGTTTGCCGTCCTTCGAGCTATACAAATACCAAAAGCTTGATACTTGTGTAGTTTTTATTCCAAAACGAGTGTTGTCACTGTCTGAGAAAAAAAAAACAACCGACGAAATAGATTGTCCAAGACCTTCCATATTAAGTATGGAAAGTGAAATGCTTCTTAACAGAATTCTTTTTTATCAATGTGAGATCGATTCTCCGCATTTTGGCTCAGATTATGTGTATTATCTGTTCTTTTATATAGACGTTGATCATGGGGGACGGGAGGACGCGTACTCCTCACTTTAACAAGGGGGGGGGGCAATTCCAAGAAGTCTCCACCTACTTTTTTCAGAAATGATGAAAACTAAAACTGTGATGAATTAGGAGTAAAAATATAGAATATCAATTTACAACGATTCAACAAGTCAAGTACTTGTATATGATAATAACAATAAAGCTTAGGAACAAAAATAGAGCATTGTGATCGTAGTACGAGTAGCAAAAAGGAATGAATTGGGAAATTTCTGTGCTCCACGTACAGCTTGTTGCTAAATTATATCGTCAATCAATATTTTCAAGCACATTTTGATGGTATTTACAGTTGTTTTTCGATGAGCGAGATATCTAAGCGCATATGAAAAAAATAACGTGGTATTTATAAGGTTGAAAACCGTCAAAAACGACGTTTTTTATGGAATATTTTTCATGATCGTACGTTTTGAGGATGTTTACTGAACATCAGCTAATACGATCACTGATTTTGGATTGAGAAATGACGATGACAGGGCCCCAACTTTTTAAGAAAAAGGTAGAAAACAATATAACATAGATTCCGAATTGACACTACATTTTAAAAGCTAAATTGCGCCCAAATATGACACCATTTGCCCTATAGACGCCTTCCAATTTCCTTTTTCTTCAAAAGGGGGAGGGGTGTCCACTTTCCCTACTTCCATGTTTGCGGGCGGTCTTTACCCATTGCTCTAAAAAAAAAACGACAGCATCGTAACGTCCTTCAAAAAATGCTAAAGCCGCTGTCAGAAATGGTCGTGATGTCTTCATAGTGTGTGCCACAAAATTCCACTCGCACAAATTACTAAAACTACTTACACTTACTAATTCAAGTAAAGGTAAAGAAAATATTGGGAAGGTTTGTTGAGAGTCGAATACCATGCAACCGTAGAAATGTGTCTGCCGACTGCATGCACAAGGTGTACCACAGTGGTCTAATGAAAAAATTGCTCCCAGTATCACCTATATCAGACTTTTGAAAAGGCTCTGACATGCACAGGCCTAATCACTTCCATATCCAGATTTCATTAGTTGTGACTAATCATGCTAATGGTTAATGTAGTCTAACAATCTACCCTTCACTTATTTCACGCAGTGTAGTTCTGATTTAACCCAAGGACTGAGTAAAAATTCACTTAAGCAAGCAAAAAAAAAAAAAAAACCTTCCTAAAAAGTAGAAATTTTGGTGATTTGTTCAATTTAAATTTAGCACCAAAAGTAGCACCATTTTGCATCTAGCCCACCTTACGGGAGCAAAAATATTCAAAATCGGAGGGGGAAACCCCTCCTCTTAGACTCCTCCCCCAGGACGGCGATTCGCAATTGGTGAAAAGTCCCCCATCTTTGGAGATGGATCCACGCTCTTGTTCTTTTCAGCCAGTCAAGAATTGGACCAGTTAAGTTTGTTGTCCTATCTGTAGAAGCTGCACCGTGCACAAAAAGAAAAAGGTGAGCATATTAAGAAGAATATACTACGGTACCAATCTAATCTTAACTTTCAACAAAAAAAATTATCAAAACTAGTTTTTACAGGCTCTCTAAGGTTTTACAACTAGTTAAATTCATAAAAATTCTAAACGTCTGGGATGATAAAAGATAGGTCTACACTAGCACCCTTGCCTCTCTCACTCCCTGCAGTCCCCCACTTTTGTCAAGAGTATGACAGAGGCAAAGATCTGTCCGTACAATAGTGCTTCTTCAAAGTATATCACCGCCCCCTTCCCCATTAAAGCAAACATTGACGTGTAGAATGATGGAGCCTGATTTATCAAAATCAGGTCAGAAAGAAAGTTGGGTACATTATTAATGACCCACTACAATGTTATTCTGAATGTAATGTCCAATTGCTTTGATGATTTTTTTTTTTTAAATTTAAAAAATTGAAGATAAAAATAGGGAAGTGTTCTGGATGAGCATCGGCTATTTTCCCTTCACTTCGATTTACTTGTTAACAAATGATATAAAAATTCGATTAATTGTCCAATAATGAAGACGGTTTCTCTTGAACTGTATTATTTCGTCAAAAAGTATTTGGCGGATATATTTTCGTAATAGCTATACAATTGCACGACTGTCTAACAAAAAGTTTGGACAATGTAAGGCATTGCGATAGAAAAGTTTAATAGTAGAATGTGGACCAAACACACTACCGTTCACATGCAAATCAACGAGATTTTTCAAGTAACTTGATAGTTTTCTTGTGTGTTTACAGGTGTGTTCATGCATCAGTCACGTACAGTCCCTCAAAGGCAGAACTAAACAAAATGGAAACATAATGACAGAAAAGTATCTTGACAACCTAGCATCATGAAAATGTGTTGATTATTTGCCAATACGAGCCTGGCGCTGTAGTACATACCATGGACCCAATTGAGATCCATTCACTTTCTAACCATGGACCAGATTAAGCCCAGTCGAGAGAGCCCATGTATGATACACCCCAGTCCGGTTTGAGCCCACCTGTAGTCCAACTGGACAAGCCCGTTTTAAGTCTTGGCCCAGTTGGTGTCTATCCTCAGCCTTACTGGGCGAGCCAGTCGAGCCCCAAGCTGGACCCATATCCATCTCAGTCAAACTAACCTTGTTGGAGCCCAGCATGGAGCCAGACAAATCCAGCTGGTCTAGCCCAGTTGGGGCCCACCTGAGGACACCTGGCAAACACAGATTTGCCCCAGTTGGGGCCCCAGCATGCAACCGATCAGGGGCGCATCTGGGAGTGTTGGGTGGGCATAAGTTGAACAGCTGGGTTAGATCCTGAAAGCCAACTTCTTCTTGTCAACCACAGAATTTAATCTTTTTGATAGGGAAAGTTGTGCATGGCTCACAAGACAATTGTTTGCCTGACTTCCTCGGTAGAGAAGAACGGTGCAAGCCACAGCTTCCATTGCATTCAGTCACTGCCATTAGGCAAGACACATGAGCCGACCAACCGGCCAAGCAAACAAATCAATTCGCACGCTCCTGGGAATCACAGATTGAGCACAGATAAACTCCCCGGATTTTTATACCAAAAACCGTGGAACGCTGCCAGACTTCCCTACGGACTTGTTCACGATATGGATTATCAAACCATCTAAACGATTATCAAGATATGCAACTGCTTTTGTCTACTTATTCTTATATACATGTCTTACTGGTTACATACATGTAAACAAAAGATATGCTGTATTCTTTATGGTCTCATTTCACAATGAGGCATTACAGGAAAGGAAGTAACAAAGAAAATATCTCTTACAGATTCTTCTGAACAATGTATTCAGTTGTATGCTTCGGAATTGTAAGGAAAAGAGGTAAGTAAGGAATAGATGAAGCTGGTACTTAAAATAATCAGTCTAATTCGTGACCTGATCCACCAAGGTTGAGTGATTTTAGCATAATTGCTATTAAGTCCATTTATCACGACCAACCCGCCAGGTAATAAAATACAGTATCATTATTGTCTATAACACAAGGTATAGATCATCAACTGCATCATGATGATCATCTGCCAGTGGTAAGCAATTTTCAGACTAATGTCCAGAACTTGAAAGTGTTAAAAATGCGAGATAATCTTTTTGTGGGGGTATGTGAAGTATTTTGCCCGGGAGAAATAGTGTTGCATACGCTGAAACAATTGCAAAATGTTTGTCTTTGGCATTTGCTGGCGGGGAATTGTTTAGTTGGCGGCTCCCCTAACCCTTGGATAAGAGCCTGGCGTTCTTGGTTTTATTTTTTAAAGGAGACATGGTCACAAATCAGCTGGTAAAATGATGATACTTTACCCCATGAATTTTACGTAGTGCAACTAAGGTCAGAGTAACCGTGTCCTGTTACTCAATTATATGGAAATAGGTGGGATCCTTATATTGGGTATAGGTTTATATCCCTACGTGTTGCTGTAAGCACCGTTAAGTGGTGGTCACGCGAGCACTGGTAGCTGAATATTCAAAACCTAATACATAAAATATAACCTTACATTTTAATAGAGAAATTTCAATTGCTAAGTAGGTCAGTTAGGACGTCTTCCTCTTTAAATGTGTAATTACCACTGATGAATCTGGCAGTTATGTGTTGTCTATGTGCTGCCTATTCGCATACAGCAGCACACATGCTGCTAGAATTGAATAGGACATTTAGCTAATATTCTCCGAGAAAAGGCCTTTTCCCCGAGTGAAGCTTATCTCCATAATTGCAACAGTTAATCCCTTTTACAAACAAACTTGCTCTATTGACCAAACAGTCTTTAAAAGGGTTTCAACCCCTTTAACTTTATTGATCTCAAGATACCTGAACAGAAAGTTATCTGATAGATTCTGGATTAAGAGTTGTCAACCAGAGATGGCTAAAACTTGCAATTCGTTTCTAGCGTCATTTACTCCAGGTTACTTCAAACTGATTTGAGGAAATAGAGCCCAGTTTTTTTTTCTTTTTTTTTAAATCCACCGGCCCTATCGGGCAATGTCTAAGATTTCTTTTAAAAAATACCTAGCAAAGCACCTGCTTTAGCAGTAACGTTATAAACATGTGCTTACCATGCATTAAAGTCATCTGAAATAGTAACACTCGAATAGGAATTATTCCTTAGTTGTGGCAGTATGCTATCTTATATAGTAGCGTTACCCCCTCAAATAATGCTTCCACACTCAAAATTTGAGGTGCACGGGAAACATTTTAAGACGAGGGGCCCATGCTGCCCTACGCCCAGGTTTTGAAAGCACAAGTCTAAACGTAATCTAAAGACCCAGTCCTCAGGGAAGATCAGTGCAGCCAATCATTAAAAGCTCCCACACAAAACTACTACCACATATGATGATGATGATGACGATGACGACGACGACGACGACGATGATGTTCCGTCAAGTTTGTCCCGATACAGCTGGTTAGGTATATTTAACGATCGTTCGCGGCCGATGGTATGCAGGGAACGCTAGTCCTGGGTATAACCTTCTTGATGAAATGTATTACTCCAACTTCGCGGTTTTTTAACTTTGCTGTTTTGTTGTTATTCCGTCGAAAACTGTCATAGCGCCATCTCTCAAATTTCGTAATAGTGTGAAATAAGATGTAATACGTCTGAAATATCGCGATGATTACGTCTATAAGCTTTTTCAATTCCTATTTTTCATAATCTGTTAATTCATCTTCTTAACCCCTCAAATGGATTGAGTCTGAAATAAAGTTTTGTGAAACTGAACCTGAACTGAAATTAGATGCAGCACATTTGCGTTTAATGGTACCACGTGTAGTTTGAGTAGTAGTACGTGGTAAAGTGGATTAAGTACAATTGCATTTAGTAGTACTACGTGTAGTTTTATTAGTAGTACAAGTAGTACGTATGGATTTAGATGTAGTTCATTGGCAATTAGAAGTACTACGTGTAGCTCTTAGTAGTAGTACGTGAAGAATTAGATGCACTACATGCTCAGTTTTGACTTTTCGGTTTCCATAGCCGGGCCCGTAGCCACGGGGGGCATTTCGGGGCAATGCCCCCAAAAATAGTTCTGCCCCCAGATGAAAATTGAAACGGCCTAATAGTTAATGTGGTGGAACGGTTTATGCCCGCCCCTAATCACAACACTTGCCCCCCCCTCACAACATTTGCCCCCTAAAAATGTGAAACTGGCTACGGGCACGTCCATAGCCACCCAGAGTTGGACTCAGCACAGAGAGTACAACTGATGAACATAAAGAAATAAATTTAAGATATCTAAAGCCTCGGTTTACATGCATTAACTGCTATACTTACAGCATTGTGAAATTACATTTTGATTGAAACATTACCACGAATGCAATTACTTGGTTTTGCCTTTTATTAACGTTGTATTAATTTTGCAAGACTGCTCCTCTCAGACGGCCGGCTAAATCACGGGGTAAGTTGGCATGCACAAATATCAAAGTTGGTATGAAGATATAGCTTTTGCCCTGGACTTTGTAAATTGCCTCAAACTGATCCTGGCCCCCTCCCCCAATTATCCAAACTTCTCACTCCAAACTAGTCATATACCTCAGCTTTAACCAAGTAAGAAAACCAAGTAGTGCATCTATTGAAGTCTCGGCATGATGATTATACAAACCTTGAAGTTGACTAAAGGTTTTGAGTCGCCCCGTATTTGAATTAATGTAACCCTTTACCCTTATTCAGTAATGGCTCATATCAATCACTGGATCTATGCATACAGAAAACATATCAATTGAAGATACCTGTGAGCGAAATAAGAAGAGATTTGCAACATTTAGCAGATTTTTTAAAGATAAACTTGTGACAACTGCTTTTCCCTTTAAGTACAAAATGAAACAGAATGGGTGCCATCACCTCGTAGTAAACCAAACAGAACAGGTATGTCCAGCTCACTGATTCCGGGTAGTCATTTCCCCGTCCAACATTCAGCTATTTTACCGTAGATTTATGTTTATTTTTTCTATATTTTACATCTTTCAAAGACCCGGTGTGTAACAAAGGGCTTTTTCCAACAAGGCTACAAAGAGGGTAAAAAATGAAGATTAAAAAATGAATTTGACTATGGCAGAAGATTGTTTAGTGTACGAATTGATTGTATGTTTCTTGCTTTACTCAGATTGATTATACGTGATTCGAATACTCAGCATTTCATCCAGTGACTTTGCAAGTATTTTCACTTTATGCAATTATTTCCTTCCTTAAGCTTAAACAAAGGTGCATTTCAAATTGTTTTTTTAAACTGGAGTTTGTACTAACATGCTCTCCGAACTACCGAGTAAAATCGTCGTCTTGTGTTGTACAGCACGTGCGGTTCCCTATTCATGTTCACACTACGAATAAACATTACCTGTCGTTTCTCTTATTCTGCTTTAGGTTTAGTATTTTATGGTTAATAAACTTCTCAATATACCACATGATGAAGTCCTCAAAACTGAACATATGACTTTTTTTTCATATTGTAAATGACACTTTAAAGTATATTTAAGGGAAGGGGGTCTCTTTTGAGAGAATTGTATGAATGCCCGAAGTTGAGAACCTGTGGTACCCGTTTTGTCTTCATTAAGTTCAAAGAAAAAATAATTGATTTTGTGTTATTCAATGTAGATATTAAGGGTTTTATTGATAGATTTAATGAAATAGGATTCAACTTACATTGTGACTTGATGCAATTTCTAGGAGTTGAACCGTAGACCTACCCAACAGTCTACTCGTTCCCTGCGTCAATTCAGTTTCCTCCCTACACAGATCCTTTACGGTGTCTAAGATATCCTCAACCCGACCACCTCGTTCTAGGAAACAAAGTACTGCAAACTTGTCGCCTCCTTGATGTTTTTTCACACATTCAATAATCGTACCAGCAGCACTGGGATCACGATCGCACGCGAAGCGATAACAATACTGCACATCCAAGGGGTTCGTGTAACGTAGAGCTGTATTTAATTCCTCAGAATCGTTCAGTGCGATTGAATACTTTGATAGGTAATGTGCTGCGTACCATTCACAGAAAACTTTGTGATAAAACCTTACTTCTCTTTGATGTTCATCAGTGGAATTACTGCCAAATCGATAAATATTAATAACCTCTTCTTCTACTAATATACCAGTACGTATGTACTGATCATAAAAGTCCTGCCCAAGTTTCCTGATCAGTTCTTGTTTCTTCCAAACGATTTGCTGATTCTGTTTACTAAGTCCCTCAAAAGCGACTTTATCAAGTTCAATATGCTCCTTTTCAAACATGTGATATATTTGTACATTAGTGTCTTCCATCTTGTTTCTCATGTGACTGTGGAAGCACTTTATCATGTACTGAAAGAAACTCGTAATTGTCTTAAATGTTTGAAAGTCTTTACTTTCATGACTCATATGAGCAAACATAACAAAAAAACAAAGGAACCTAACAGCGATCCCCCAGGACGGGGTTTTCATGAAGACGTCGTTTTATCTTGTCAGCTGCAACTACGTCATCACCTGCAACAGCCTTTCGAATGTACTCATCTCGCGCTCTGTCGTCGAATCCAATTAATTTTAACTTCTTTGTTTCTGGAGCGTATTGTTTAGGTAAATACCTAGTAGTGAGACATACCTCAAACTGGTGAAATACTGGGGTCATTATCATTTTCATAACATCAGAGATGGCAATAGTATCTACATCCGGGTATTCGTCAAATCCATCTAGTATAACAAGTACAGATTTACTGCTGTGTATTATACTTTCAATGTCATGTTCAGTCAGTTTTGATCGCGATGATAGTATGAAGCGTTTAATCGCGGTGTAAATTGATGATACGCCTCCTAATTGTCTTAATCGAAGCAGAATAAGTATTTCCACATTTTTCAGGTACGATTCCTGTACACTGTTACACCAGTTATATGCGTACTGAAGCGTGGGCGTTGACTTTCCGCATCCTGGCTCACCAATCAAGAATTTTCTGTTAGATTGTATGTGCGCTTGGCCAAAAACAAGGTGGTAGGAATCTAAACGCAACCATGATTCTGCCAAATATTCAATACAGCCCTCCACAAATACCTTATCTACACAGTGCAGTCTATCTCGTATGTAAGGAATAGGTTGAACAGCGTCATAGAGTTGCTTGTACCTGGCTTTCAGTTCTTTTAGGAAAAGCTGTTTGTTTGCTGAAGACAAAAACAATCGGTTACACAGGCATAGATGATATACGTCACAGAGAATGTTTTCCTTACATGAAAAAGCAGGCTTATGTCATAAACCTTACGCCAACTAAATTATTATAAAGGAAAATGTTGTGGGTCTTTGCAAACGATAGTAACTTTCATTTACATTGTCATGGACACCGCCCACTTGCATTTTTTCTTTGATTCGTGAAAAGTCGTGTCTCTAAAATAGGGATAACAACAGGCAACGTGCCCATTCAACTTGCGCCTCTTTCAACGAAGCCACCGATTCAGAAAAGCTATGGTGTATAACATGTATCTTAAACAACTGTACATTAACAAACTCCAGATTGGAGGTGCTGAGAAAGTTTTTTCGGAATTGATTGAATAAATAGCAACAATCCCACGAATGTGCAGTCTTCAGTCCCCCAAATCTGCCGCCACCACCTTGTACGCCTATAGAACTAATACATTTCTAGATTAAACAGAACTCTAAGAAGTTACCGACATCTTGGTTTCTTGTTGTTTTTTTTTTTCACGTTATGTGATTAAATGCTCTTCTTTCATGATCTCGGCATCTTTTTATTCAATATTCGTACAATTTCAGTAGGTATTTTCTAAAAATTAAACAGTCAAACAACTATTTTTAAGTTGATAAACAATGTTATTAGATTGGAAATCCATCTAACCAATGCATACCGTCCTCATTTAAGGATGGGGAAATGGAGGGGTTGTAGTTTCATTCTAAGATCGAATATTCCTGAACGAACTGTAACTGCAATGCCGTTAATAACACAGTACCGCTGAGAATGTTGGGTAATATACTTATTGGGAAGTATTAGGAAGCGACGTGTTCAGTTTCATGAAGCTTGATTCCGACATAAACTTATTCCAAGCATAGCATTAGATATCAAAATATAGTAAAATGAAACATACACCCACCTTTCCATCGGAACAATCATCCAACAGTCAGTCAGGTAAAAGTGTAGGGAAAAATTACTGAGCCATGGAGGTACAACCTCGGAGAAGCACTTCATTTGTCAAAGCTGCAAACTACCTGGATGATTTAACTTACTATTTTTTACCCTGTATTATACGCCTCATGTACAAGTTTTATTAATCATTGGACCATACCGCTGACTAACGAGTCCAAAGGTTGACACATTTAGTGGTAAATAATTATTAACTTAAGTTATAACAAAGTAAATAAACGTCATCTAATCTTCACGTGTATCAAAGCAGACACCTAAGTTCACTTTTATCTTGTCATGATGTTCTGCCTGTAAAAAGGACTAGGTGAAAAAAATCCCATCTTTCCGCTTACTAAGGTATTTAACCATTAGATAAACTGTTATAGACAGTATGAAGATGATAAGTTTCCAGAAAAATAAAATAAAAGAAGATTGGTAACATGGTAATACATATATAAACCAAGCAGTTATGAAGGCAAACTGTTTGACTGGTTGGAAAACTAAGGATAGGCGAGAATCTTTGATAGGTGGCATCCTTATTACCTGTAATTGCTCAAAGAATTTATGCAAATGTAGATTACACCCCCCGCTCATTGAAAAGTGTTTACTACTGGACCATTAAACGGGGAAAATTGTAATTAGTACATATGTTTATAAACATTCCTCTTACTATTAATAACTGTACTTTGCTAAAAGAAACAATGTATTCAGTTTAGGAATCCAGGAAAAGGTTATGGATTATCCAATCACTCAAAAAAGAAAAATGACATCTTTACTGTAGTAGCAATTTAACAATAGTTTTACTGGCAAACTGCAGGTACGGTATACTACTTTAGTCTGCTATTTTCATATATTGTTAAAGGTATTGCTATGTTTGGAGTAGTCTTTAATTAATTTCCCTCGCCCCCACACCGGAAGCTTACCCATGTCTCCAAATGAAAAGGATTACAAAATGAAAAATATTATAAACAGCTTCCGCAAGCAGCCCTTATTGACGAGTGCATCACTATAGTACAGCTTCTAAGCACATGGATTGTTCACTTTTTGATGAAAGCGCCAGATTTGGCACACATGTACTATCACATATTCTAAGTCGGATAAAAGGTGAACCCAAAGGAAATTTGTGTTAAAGGGGGTATGGTCACATGTTTTCAAAATGGCCCCCGGGAAATATAAATAGACATTACTTTGAGCATTTATGCAATTTTATTTACCTTTTTGGATGATGTTAATGCTCTCCCGCATCTTTAAGACATAACAGGATCACCTAGAACTGCATCATGTGATTGGATGTATACATAATTTGCATATTTTCAAAATGATCGCCAAACTTTTGTAAAAATCTGTTGGTATAATTTATCTTTTAATTAACATGCATACAACAATGATTTTAAATTTTTACAACGATTCTAAGACATGACAAAACAATTAAGTAATATTATAAGTGATTAGATGAAACACATTTGCATATTTTCAAAATGGCCTCCATGAAATATGACTATATATTTTTGCAGATATTTTGGGGGCATATCTCTTCTTATTAGCATTTTTACAATGATTTGGACTTGGCTTTGAGATATGAAGGAGTCAACATGCAATTTGGTTAGAGAATGACAACATTTGCCTATTTTCAAAATAGCGGCAATGAAATGTTGAAATTTGTCACATCGTGTTTGTTACTTACCACGTTAAAGAGACTAAAATGACACTGGTTTTGAAAGTTAAACGCCAATTAAAACCACATTAAAATATTTAAATTATATAGTAGGCTACCGATCCTCAAGCTGTAAATGTATAAAATCTCACTTTATACAAACAGCATAAGAAGATGCATCTGACTGGTAAGTTTCTTAACTGTGCGTAGCCTCGTTAACACGTGAACAGTTTGGTGGACTCAAGGTTGTTCATCTTGTATTTGCATCAAGCCATTTATCTTGTTCAGTCCGGGAGATTCCCCCATTCGGGAGAAAACCATTTTACCCCAAAAAGGCGAATTTGTATTCATGAGGCATCATG
>WURT03038900.1:0-14870 GCA_009936505.3 Holothuria glaberrima
ATATGTATATATATATAAAGCAACAATCGCATCACAATGAGGGCGTGCTGTTGAAATTGAGATGAAGGAAAAGAATCCCTTCCGCTACTGAGATATCGCCTTTTTTTCATTCTCACACAACACAATTGTTGCAAATCTTTTGTGACGGTTGACGAAATAACTAATCTTGTGGTAATAGTGTAATAATACAAAGCCATGACTTAAGTATTCATAACACCGGGTTCTCAGTAACGAATCACAAAGGTGCTGGAATTTATTTAAAAGGGTTAGTCTTGACATTAATTCATGCTTTAAGCCCCTCGTTTTTAACGCTCACTGTCAAAAGATTAAAGAACATGCAACGTGTGTCGACATACTTAGTTTCTTCGCCCATGTAGACCATGTGATCATGGAGCTAGTACGCAAGTTACGTCGATTCCAACAGCAAACGTTTTGTCACTTGAGTTAATGCTTTTGGACTAAGTTCAAAAACTTTCTTTGAAACTAAGTTGTAAGAAAAAGTGCACCAATTGAAAAGTACCATGGAGTTGAAAATGGCCGACGAGTATAAAACCTCTTAAGCACGGACAATTATAATTTAGTCAGCCTATGTTGGACGTGATAGCCAATCTTCCATGGCTTGAGCTTTATGCCCAAGGCGGTAGATAATTGGATTACAGAGAACGGCAATGCTGGGCAAATGTGGTAGCAAGTCTTTTTCTCCAGTCCAAGTCAAGTCACAAGTCATACTTGCAAGTCAAGGTCAAGTCACAAGTCTCTTGGTTCATTCATTTGTCAAGTCAATTCAAGTTAAGTTACAGATTTGGAGTTAGAGTTAGATGAGGTTTTACGGCCCAGTTTTTAACCAATTGGTTTAAGTCGAGCCGGCCACGGCCTTTTTTCCAGTTGTGGCTCACTGGCTTGTTTTCCCTACTCCATTGCTTATGCTCAGCACCAAGCACAGTGGCAGAAGGTTCCATTTTTAAAGTTTTCGGTATGACCCGGGCAGGATTCGAACCCCCGACCTTCCGGCTGCTCTAACGGTTTGACCATGCAGTCAGTTTTAGAACGACTGCTGTACGGAATTCAGTTTATGCAATAGCCGTCTTTACGATCACAAAATAGCAAAACTAAGGACGATCAGTTTGAAAATTTTGAGCAGGTAAGACTGTTTGCCAGATATAAAAGGTAGTATAAGTTCCAAGAAAGAGAGCACACACACATTTGAGCCTCGATTCTCAAATAAAAAAAAACAACAAGGGAAGTCAGGAGCGCATACTTGGGAATACATCTTCGTGGACGTGGAATGAAATTGTTGTAACTGAGCATATAGTACAGGAACCAGTTCTGGTACGGGAGGTTAACATAAGTCCAGCACTAGACTGCTACTCAGCCAGGCGCAGATCCGTGGCATTGATTGGCGCACCTTTTCACCAGCTAAAAAGCAGAAGGGGTTCCAGTGAGTACCTCTCGATTACTGAATACAACGAATCAGCATCACGCAGTGGCCCCACCATCCCCCTCCCTCCGCTCGCTTCTATGAAAATGACCAAGCAGGCTACCCACGAGGCGAATGAATTAGTAACCGCATGCTTCTCCCCAAAAGGTGTGGCAAAAGAAAAAACATCAGGCCTGGGAGATTGCTGGAGAAAAGACTAAAATCACTGAATCACTACAATGAGGTGGAGGGAGGCCCCGTTTACCCAACTCCTTTCCTAATACGAATAAAAACCTAATATCAACATTGTCTTCCTCTAAGTTTCATGTCTCTTAATCATTATTGTACGACGAAGTTAAATGCATTCATGGACAACAGTAACCCATTCTAGCATGAAGTGTTCATTGGCAATATTATGTTGACACATTGCCATGTCGTCATTCAGAACAAATGGTGAGACGATTTTCATTTTCTCTGACTGAGGAAACATTTGAATTAAATTTCATTTCGTGGTGAAATAGAACAGTGGTTTTACAAACTAGTATTATTGAAACATGTTCGCTTAAGTTTGATTTATTAATGCATAACCAGATTCTTATATCTATTTTGTTACAATCCATTGTACCAATTAATTAAACAGAAGTTCAAATATTAATTGGTATGTTCCGAATGTTATTTTACAAGGTGTGTCTTTCTGTCCCACCAAGTAAATATTTTCATGCCCCACCTACGTTCTGGTTTGGTCAGATTGGTCGGATTGAGGTCGGGTTATATAAGCCGGTCCAAGGGCAGATTTCCGTTACATACCGGAACAAACCATTCCAGATTTTCATGTGACGCCTGACATAGACGTCATTTTGCCAAAGTCTGTACGACGTTAGGAAGTTGGATATACAGTGTAAATGTCGGACTCCAGTCTCCACACACGTTAGACCGACGCCTTCGCCGCCAACATAGACTCAACGACACACTAACTTGTAGAAGGAAATCAAGCGAACTTCGGTTAGACGCAGGCCATATAAACCAGCGTAGACCGGACAGCAAATATGCCAAATGACAACCATAATATATGGGGTTTTATCTATTAAACCGTTGTTATTGTAGCAGATGAATGCATGAGGAAATATTACAAGCTTGTGTAAGTTCCATCATCTAAGTTTTAATAGAAACAAAATATCACATAAAAGTTAATTACTCTTAATCTCGAAAATTGATAAAATGTTGTTACAAATACCCGATAGTTATTGCATATGAGATTATTAGGCTATTCGACTACGCGAGTTCAAGCTGAATAACAAAATTGAAAATGCATACACTCCGCATTGACATTTCTTACACACTGTTCAAAATATCTGTTTATAAACAGACTTTTTAAACATACATTTTCTGTATTTTCTGTATCTTTACAGACAATCTGCACTGTTACTATATTATATTATGTATATTATTACTTTTATACAGCGCCTTTAGTAAAACATTATTCAAAGGCGCTTTACGATACTTAAAATAAAGTAATACTTCACAAATTACAGTCAAGAAAAAGTGAAAATTATATACACAAGTGCAATGATAAGGGCCTACATAAAGTCTTTGAAAGATATAGTAAACAAATCCGTTTTTAGGTTTCTCTTAAACACGCTAAGGGATGAACTGAGTTTAACAAAAGGAGGGAGCTCATTCCATAACCGGGGTCCACACACAGAAAGACTACGATCACCGAAGCTTTTACACCTAATACGGGGGACAACCAAGTTAACACAATTGGCAGAATCTGATCGAAGACTATATCTGGTATTCTGTCTCGTAAGGAACATTTCGGATAAATAAGCGGGGCCATATCATGTAGGGACTTATAAACCAAAAGACAAATTCTGAAATGAATCCTGAATTCAACCGGAAGCCAATGCAATTGAAATCGAAGTGGAGGGTCGGTGTCATTCTACTAGAGCGGAAAACCAAGTCGGGCGGAAAAATTTTGTAAGCGTTGAAGTCTCGTAATTAAGTGATTAGAAATTCCAAAAAATAAAGAGGAACAACAATCAATGTGGCTGTAAACAAGACCATGAACAAGTACTTTACATGCCTCAGGTGTCAGACTGCTCCGAACAGACCGAACACAGTGAGGGTTGTGAGAGACAGTTTAACATTTAGCAGTTTTATGTTTTTCAAACTTAATGCAGCTATCAAACTAAACACCAAGGTTTTTAATACTACTGGCACATGGTATGGATTCATAACAACGATGGCATGGGAATTAAGCTTAAAAAGCTGTTGTCTTGATACTAAAGCAATATAATCAATTTTGGTATCATTAATTTTCAGCTGAAAATTTCTCATCTAATGACGAACGTCAAGACAGTTTTGCATTGCAAGTATTGCGTGGTATTCAGCGGTATTACTGTTGAAAAAATGTTGTTAACATGTTTTTATCTGTTTATTTGGGAAACCAGTTTTTCTGTTTTTTTACCAAATTTTGCTGCACAGTTAAAAAATATCTGTAAATTTCACAGGCATTCTTACAGTATTTTTGTATTTTGCTGATTACACATAAATAAACTGTCATTTAAAAGGCATTCATTTGTTTTTCAACTAAGCAAAGGGTCCGGTTTTTCAAAAAACAAAAACAAACATAAACAAACAAAACAACACAATTTTCAATCTTTAAAACACATCGTTCTGCAAAGTTTCAGTTTTTAACAAAATTTTCGGCAAGTTTATGCCCTTATTTGAAAATTATGTGAACTCACATTTATTATGACAACATCTGTTCCTAGTTATAAATATCACAGAACTGAACTTTAGTCACACATTTAGCAGTTTAGACAAACGAAAAGAAACTATAAGATGCTAATTTCAAAGAACTGATAAGGTACTAATGTCAAATCATCAGCACAGGTGCTCATGCACTTGATGGGAGCTAATTAAAAAACGTCTCACAAAGTTACTGTAAAAGTCTGTAAATTGACATGCTTTATGACGTAAAGCCTATTATACTTTAATGGTCGGGGCTTATTTTGTAAGCATTTTCCATAAAAATTGATTGATGCTGCTTCGCAAATGTCTCTTTGGTTTATTCTTCATTAGGAAGTAATAAACTTATTATTTATCTTTTTTGAAAATGTTTCTCACCGATATATTTGTACTCTTTGTAGGAATTATTTTGTAAAGAATTATTACATTATGCGAAAAATGTCTTCTTTCCAATTACAAAGTTTCTAAAAATTAGGAGTCTCGAACAATATGACAAAATTGCATCATCAGTGTTTTCATCGAGGACAACATCGCTAAGACACATTTAGATAAAGTGCGAATATCTGATCTAGATTATTACTGCCAGCTAAACATGGCGTAATAATCTTGAAAAGGGATGCAAAAACAACGTAAATAAATAAAAATTTTAATTTTTGGGTATAAAAAGTCGGCTGTTAAATTAAGTAAAACTATAGTTATTAAGACATTCGATTTAGCAGTAGATTTTTGGAATAAATTTTCATAAAAAACTAAAAACGTATTTTTTATGTTTTTTCATGACTACAGTCTGGATGTAAAAAACATTGTTTGAAAAATCATTTGCCATGAATATTATGTAAATTTGCAGAAATAATTTTAACAGTGCTTTTGAGGGATGGCCGGACCCTGGCCGCTGTATTCTCCTCACCTGGGACAAAATATTTAGTTTAGTCTGTACAGATTGCAAGTAGACCCATGTTACCATATTTTGTATCCTTCTGTAAGATCTATCGCCACCATAAACTGTTGTCAGAGCGCAACATAAGATTGGTTAATCTCTGTACCACAACTTAACAGTGTTAGCCTAGTACACTTTAGTGTAGGCATATATGGGACAGTGAGATCTCTCATACCAAGGATGATTGTCAAAACCCTGTAGCAAACGAAATTAATTCTTTAGGTTAGTTGCAGTTGCAGCCGATAGGCATGACACGATTCTTTTCAACATATCAACAATTATTAGCAAAGATTTCTCAACTTCCCCCTTCAAGATTTATTTGCATACATGCCGTAATTTTTTTGTTTTCCTTAACACTCGCTCCAACATACTCAATATCTTTCAGTCTGTCAATATTTAGGAAAATGAATAAAATATACCGTGTAATGTGAAACGTGTAACACACGTGAAACGACTATCGAAAATCTATCCGGCCCGCAAGATATATCTTACATTTACTTCTTGTTACGTCAATTAATGCAAGTTCTGCACAATTTTTGGAAGGGATTCACAACTGGTGTTGAAAGAAAATAATACATGGTAATACACGTTTAAAATGGAAAATGTTCATGCACTTTGTACCATGGAGCTAAAACTTGGACAGGAGAAGAAACTCCACAAATGCCGTCGAAGACGACGATTTTACCGCGAAGGTCAAACTCATAGAACTATTTAACACCACTAATCCCTCTCGGTTTGTATTTCATTGAAGATTTGATAAGCTTAAAAGGTGTTTGTAGCTGAGCACAATAGGTTCATGTCGTCTGCTACATCATGAAGAGGACATCGCCGAATTTTGCCTATCACTTTAGCATTGACAGTCATTTGAAATGACAATTAAATTGCTCCTTTCGTCGCTAAGTGTCGCTTATAAAAAAATTGTTGCTTTGATTCTTTCTTAAAAGCTGAATATATATAAACCCTTTACAATATGCACAGTTATGGAAAATTTGGTCAAAATTCTACTGCAAAGTATAGACTCGTAACAAGTTTGCTCATTTGCACATGACATTAACATTACTTCTATAGTATCAGCATCTGTTATATTCTTACGAAAAATAACCAGCCGTTTTGAATTTTCACTCTGCATTTCTTATGTAGCTGTCGGCAGCTTTGTCGGCATCAAATGATTGTTCTATTTAATCCATTTGTTAGGGTATCAGAAGAAATGAATGAGGTTGCAATGGTAAGAAGTGTAAATTGTAAGCGCCAGACAAAAGAACTGGAAAGACGAAAGTCTCATCATCGATCATTACAGGATTATCTCCTCGTGCGTGTCTGGGTCTAATTGGATAAGTATAAATTAAAGTTAGACTTTCTTCTCCTGTCCAGGTAGTAGCTCCATGTTGTACATTAATGTAAGACATCTAAAAGACGTGCAAACTTGTCGAATAGGAAGATAGTCCTATTGAGAATTAGCGACATTTTTTTTGTCCCTTTCGTGACTTACTCCCCTCCTTTTAATCAGTGAAACGTCACATTTGACAAAAATGGGTTGGCGGACCCTCTTGCTCTCATAGGCACGGTGCCTCTGATAACTTGCGTCATAGAAATAGGTTTGTACACACAAGATTATGACAACATTAAAGCTAATGAAGTTTAACCTTGCACTTTACCGTAGTTGGCTGTAATGTACAAATTATATTGCCTAATACAGACTACTAAAACAAAAACAAAAACAAAAAAATATTAGGTACTTTTGATGAAGAGATAAGTTAAAACTTATCATCAAAACTAGGCTACATTCTAACGATTCTCAAAAGTATTCAACGCTGTGTACAAAATATGCATAATTGTTGACTTTATTACGTGATGTAATTTGATAATCCAGTGGCCATACACTTAACTTTGTTAAAATATCCAATCCCTCGGTTTTCTTGAAATACCCTGAATTGCATCATTTAGAGTTTTACTAACCCTTAGCCTATATACTAAACGCTTCTAAATATTCCTTCTAAGCTACTTCAGACCACCACTGCGGATCACAAGGGGCGTAGCTATGGGGGTATGGGATCGTTTGAACTCCTCAACCCCCCCCCCCACCGCCCACTGTCTCAGAGCTTCCAAGGCTTTTGCCCATTGTGCCCAGTAGGGAAATGGCCTAGACCCAACATATCCAACTTCCATGGGGAATTTTTCGCCTCCTTTGGTGTCATTTGGTCATTTCTTCCTGTTTACCCACATTACTTCTTGTGCCCACCATTTAACCTCATTTCGAAAACTTTGGTGCCGACAATGCAATATGTTATCACTTGGACGCAATGCATAATACCAACAACATTTTGTTGGATCCGCCCGGCTCCATTTATGTTGTGAGCATTCAACAGACGCTATCTGACATTTTCAAAAGGAGATTTAACTATAACATGTGACCAAATGCCCATTAACTACGCCTTATGACACAGTTAGTACCGTTACAACACCAATCGGCATTGGTAGTCAGCAAAACTGGAAATCACAACCCCTACCTCCCCTCTTAAAAAATGGTTCTAGCTACACCTCAGTGGATCATTCAAATGTTTTTACTATTTTATTCTTTATTGCGTACTTTGGAAGAAAAGCCAACCTGTCCTTTAATAGTATTTGCACTGTGCTATGTTCTTTGTAAAGGAGCCACAAACTGATATATCACCCGGAAGGTTCATAATTTAGCAACGTTATCGACCTTTGAATTGTTTGTTGTCTTCTTACCTCTTTCTGTATTATTTTTATTTTTGTTCCTTTCTTCTTGTTTGTATAGAACTTGTCGCTTTGCGTATGTGATTCACATAATTTACACACCGTTCTTGTTTTGTCACATGTTATCGTCAAAATAAATTGTATGCTACGCACTCAGCTGGATAAGGTGCACATATGAGAGGTACCATCAGAGTAATTTTATAATACCATTTTCGTGTTGAACAGACGGAGGCAGACTAAATTTTTAAGAAACACTTGACAAAATTAACAAAATTCTTATTCAGGCAGTATGAATATATATATTTACACGTGGAAAGACATACAAAGCGATATAAAGCCCTCAATGATGTAACGAGTTAGTTTGCATCTCAACGTCCTGCAAAGCATGTTTTGGTGCTTTTTCATTAGTTCGAAAACCTAGCAACCCCTTCTCTCTGTCGTCGACTGAATATCTGAGCATCCTTTTCGACTTGAACATATCTACTATAAGATATGATATCGAAAAGAAAAAAATTGTGGCAGTTACAGTAGGAACAAATATGCAAAGCCAACGTATATTGTCCGGACAAATACTTCCTTTTCTGATAGGTGGTGATGATCCCTCTGTAGTGGACGTCGTCAAAGGTATCTTGCCTAGAATAGAATGAAAGAAAACTGCATTTTACTATTACCAGGCAACACAAACGGTACCCAGATACGTTTTCGAACAGTGGGTATCATATCAAATTTCCCTCTTCACAGTTTTTTGGCAGTAAAACTTTATATTTCCAGTATAAGCAATGCGAAGGGACGGACATTTATGATATAAGTAAAGTCATGCAATACAGTTGAGGTGTAAAGAGACAATTGAATCGATGGCTAGGGCTCCGAGATAAATTCAAATAGTTTCCGCATCTCTGAAATGCACGAGGGATTATAATAGAAGTTAATTCTACATGGCCCTGCAACCTTTAACAACCCTTAAGTGGAGTACCAGTAAGACCTAGGAAAGGAGTAGGCATATTTCTATTACCTTTGTTTCTTTTCTGACTAAAAAATTATGCCCTTAGAGCTACGACAAATAGCTTCGAACGTCTCTAGTTATTAACTTGAAAAATATATCAACAGAACCAAGGAAAGCTAAGGGCTGAAAAACAGGTTCTTCGCGAAGTCAACCAAGCATAATAACCGAATCGTTCATTGTACTATCACAATCTAAATGACCATTTCGGTGGTGAAGCAGGCATATACAATCAGAGAGCTTGAACACCAATGTTGTATAAACATCATTGCAAAGAAAGCCGTAAATCAGTTTCAATAGCTAAAGGTCAGTCTTTTATGAAACGATATGAAGTCAAACCAGTCACGTTAAAACTAATAATCAGGTAAGAGGTATGTCCCTTTTTGTTCTCAATTCTCTTTGTAGTACCTTAAACTATGTAATGATTATCAGGAGGTGTGTGAAGCCGACATGTCTGAATTAAATCAAGATACTACATTTTCCAATTTTCTACATTCCCCTGTGGCCACAGATGCTTTAAACAGTTTAACAGAGGAAGTTGCCGTTTTTCTTTTCAAGTTACGGTTAAAGAGTAACAGTTAAATACCGGCTTGTCTGAATGGCCGTGGTCGGGTAAAGGAATGTTCTTCCTCAACAAGTTCATATTTCGGGAGTGGGCGGCAGAGAAAGTACTCTGGCTGGTCAGTGTTTACATTTTTATTTAAATATTTATGTACTATAATAGAAAAAAGACGAAGAGATGTTTTACCTTGTTTTTCTTGATGAGGAGTGCGGAGGGTGTTGCAACACATTTCACGGTTTACCGAACAGTCAACCATAAAATTTTCTATTTTTCATTTAAATAAACATTGAACGATGATTGAAACTACAACCTGGCTAAACATGAAATTTTTCGGAATCGTTTCGAGCAGAAAACATGACAATCTACATAAGCATTACACAAAGTTGAAACGTATAACCATTTTTCCACAATAAATGTTTTCTATACACAGTGAGATTTTTTGTAGATTTGGATAGTTGACCATCGACATTCGTTGAAAAGTATGGAGGTCAATGGTTCACCGTGTTGAGGTCAACGGTAAATCGTTGCGCTATTTTGGTACTCTGAGAAATAGTAAAGTAGTGAAAAAGAGTTCTACATTCAGATAAGAAAAAAATTAGCGTAATTAATAAAGCCCACATGCAGGTTTCCTCTAACAGTTCGATTTCCAAAATTTAAAATGCTTTTTGCCTGTATTTCTTTAAGTTTATCTACCAATCCCTTACCTGATAAATATTTCGATCTTTCCACTCCCCCAAAAGATCAAAGAGTACCACAAGATGCTCTCAAAGTAATGTATAAGGCTGCTTTTATTTTGCTGAAGAAAAGCGATTGTGTATTATACCTGCATCTCACTTTGTTCCATACATTCATTTCACGAATGTAAATCGTAAAGGGTGTATAATTATACTGAGACCCATTAAACAAGCAGAGGGCGTGTAAGCATTATCGTCTCCTTAATCGTGTCATTGATTAAACCTGATCAAGAAATGATTTATCAATGGAGTGGTGAGAAAATGGTCTACGCTGTTGGGATTGGTGAAGTTATAATTTCTTTTAGAGCAATAACTTGAAAGCCCAAAGGCTTAGTGATTCCTTACTGGAAGAGAGTGATTTGTTGCACTGAGTTCATCCCGAAGTTTATACTTTTTGACTATAGGTTATCATTTAAACAATGTTTTCACAGCTTGACCTCTGCTGACCTAATGTGACCTTTGAACCCAACCAAAAAATGAGTATCAAAAATGGAAAAATAACGTAACTTTGTGAGATTTTGAGCCGGGACCGTTTGCGTGAGGAACCGAGCTTTTATGCACTACTCCATCAAGGCAATCGTCTGCTTCCTTGTAATGTAATTCTTATCATGCCATAGTCACAACATTGTTTTCTAGTCTTCATGTAAGGAAATAAGAATTAATATTATTACTGTAACAGTTACGCTTGTGAAAAGTACAGGGTTTTTCTCCATAACTTTTTTTGGAATGGTAGAAAAACAGGCCTAGCTTTTTGTTACTCACGAAACGCAGGACGCAATTTGTAGGTATAGTTTAGTAACAGAACATACAGTACAAAAAGGCTAGAACAATGAGACTTGGCTGATAAGGAAAGAATAAAAGAGCGGGCATGTTTTCCTGTGTTTGCCATGTGTCTTTCTCCTTTTTTTCCTTTGTATTCTGGGTTTTTTTTTTCGTTTACTTAATTAATTTACCCCTTGTAATCTGTGAATCAGTGGTTGTTTCGACTGGGATAAGCACAGTTGTTGTTTTCGTTTTCGCAGAAGTTGTTAGAACTTCACTCCTAAGAAATTCTGCTGTGTTGCTTGTCCCACCAAGAAAAGTTGTTTCAGCATCTGAAGGTGAGGACAAAGTTGACGGATCTTATGAGAATAACGGATAGATATTTGGCAAAACCTTTCTGGTGAATTATCATTTGTCAGACTAAAAGAAACGTTAAAATGATTCCACAGAAATTACATATACTTCCCTCTAAGCTTGTTTCCGTTACTTTAGGCAGGGAGCTGTGAGGGATGGAGAAACATCAACGAAATCTGTCAGACAATATGTACTTGGGAGTGATTTAATCCTTTTCAGGTACCAAAATTTGATTGACAGGTCTCTTTGTTCTTATTGTTTAATCACTGTTGACTTTCCTTCTTAATGACCATCCCCTCCTTTCAAAACCTAGTAAGCCTTAAACAAAGACAATTGTCAAGATAATGCTTTTAAGATATCTGCCCAGCCGACAAATGTGAAAGGTTTTCACCGTTTTATATCAAAACGAATGTTTAAGCACACTTAAGTTGTGCAATTCCATTATTATTATAATTTATTCATTAAGTAAGGAATACGTCCTTTTGATGAACTATTTGGAGTCTAAATTTTGATAATGACATTTCATACAGTTCCGGATTACTCCTAAAATAGCGAAACAAATATCTATGTTCAAAATGTAACATGGAGATACATTGTACTCTTTTAAATGGTGGGACCTGGCGGCACAGGGTGAAATAAATTTTACTTTCCTTGACGACTGGCAATGTTATACCAATGGGTGAAATCATCATATGACGTCTCTCAGATGCAGCAGACGACAAGTCCTATTGTCCCTACTGCCTAACCTCTCTAAGCTTTAGAAGAATTTCGGGAACTAGATAATGCGAAGCCTGAGTTTCGGCAAAACACCTAGTTTCAAAAGAGGAACAAACGTTGTTTCTCCATCTCTCACAGTTCCCTGCTTTAGGTAAATACTAATAGCTGAGTCTGCAACAACTTTTTCAGCTGTTTCAACCTGTCTTAGGCAACTTAAACAGAACGCAATTAAGGGTTACGTTACGGCCGTTTGTCCTTTAGTTTGTCCTTGTTTCAGTCTTTTGTTTGTCTGACAGTCTGCCTACCTACTGAACAATAAACATGCCATTGATGCTCCTGATTCACAAGACCAGTTTGCATGCATATGTATCTACAAAAAGTATAATAGGCTAAAGAGAGTAACTCCTTCTGAAAGGATTCAAGGCAAGTTTTCATATCTCATTAATAAATTCAGGCGTCCTGCTGAAATCCACCGACTTTTAAGATGCACAGTAGTCAGTACAAATCAACGAACACACTTTCAACACTTAGACTCGCCTGAGGAAAATGGCAGGCCAAGAAAACCTTTTTCTTTTAAAGTGAGCGTATTTGTGTGCTTGAACTGGTGGGTACGCTTGTATGTCTGCTTTTGTCTAACCTCCTTTCATGATCTTCTATGTATAGGGAGAATAACTATTGTACTTTAACCAACACCAAATAATTGAATCTGTGTGTGTATGTGTGAGTGTGCTATGTGAAAGAAAGTGGTGTTGCGACCTCTACTTATACCGTTAGTCCGATAAAGTTCAAACCCAGGTACTGAAAGTGTACACAGCCCACACAAAAAAGGGGTCGTCGAGTGGCAGAGTGGTTTATTCAAACTGCTGTGTACAAATGTTTCACATGTTCATGGGTTCGGATCCGGCTCGATGTTCGTGGGTTTTCCTCAGGGTACTTCGGCTTTCCTCCCACTTGGCAAAGGCCTGCCTGTAAAATCGATTGCGCGCCGGACTGAAACACCTTCAGGTGGACCAGTTAATTAGCCGACTTTGCTTTGCATAGAAAACATGACCAAAGAGAAATCGAGGTCCGTTAAGGGTGGTGATCGGGCTGGTCTATCTGGGTACCGACATTTTTTCGATATTGGACGGTCTCTCTGTCTTCTACCGACACCGAGAAATGAAGAAATGCCAACGATTCAATTGGAGTATAGTTCATGCCTATTTAAGGCACATTTACCACCTCCCCGTGTACACGAAAAATGTCAAAACCGTGGATTTAAGTGTCTGTGTTCCGGAAAAACCCTGTTAAAGAAAGACATTTTATCGATTATTTTTTCAGCAGGCCTGTATTTTGTACTCGTGTAATTGCATATTACGGGAACATCGTTTAAACTGTGTGCGCCATACATGTTTGATGGAGTCATGCTTCTAAAATTGTCAGTTTTATTCCAGGTGATATGTGAGCTTCGTCGGTTGGAGTGGTTTGGCATTCCTCTGGCTCTGAGACTAAGATTGCTTTGCAGTTCTAGGGTGGCCCTTATTGTGTCAAACCCTACGATTTGGTGTTTTGGACATCAAAAACCAGACCAACACATACCTTTATTAGGTACCTGACCATTTGCATTTGATCATGAGTCAATGATGACGTCAAAACTAAACACCAGAGGTCAAAGGCTAAATAATCTATAACATGATTTCAGACTTTGGTTGCCTATCGGAATATTGGAAAACGTCTTAACTGATAAGTTATAATAGCATGACTATTGGTACTCGGTTGCTACGGGTAGAAGGCACGATGTAATATAGGTCAGATATCAAACTGACCTTTTTTACGAAACAGTTTGTCACGATCAACTCTAAAACCGTACGTTCAATCAAATTCAAACCTGCTAGGTAGGTACCCGACCATCAACCTTGAGCATGCACAACTGAGTACATCATAGTTCAGAGGTAAGCGGTCAAAGGTCAAATAAACGAAAACTTAGTTTAAGCTATAGTTCCTAATTGATATGTTCGAAAACGTTTTAAAGCACATGATAAATAGAGAATTATGGCCAAAAATTTATGCATAGTTCTATTCCGTGGATGAGGGTCCAAGTGGAGGGTATATACAATATTAGTTATAGGTCAATTTGGCTGCAATTTTGCGAAAGGGTGTGTTGCGAACTCCATCTGAACAGTAAATCAGATCAAGAACAAAATTAGAACTTTCCTTACCATGAACCAGTTATGCATGCGTAATTCTTAATGAATTCATAGATCAAGTTCAGATTTAATTAAAGTTAAATTAGAAAAGGCCATTCAACCAAATGATTCGTAAAGAACGATGAGACAATATTTTAAGTGGTGCCCACCTGTTGTTACGGTTCATTTAACCACTTTTAATACGAGGGACATAATGAGACAAATTTTAGTTGTTACCGTTTTTTTTTTTACCAGGGTTGCGATGGAAGGGTTAAATAAACGCACAAGGTCCAATTGGCAAAAATTTTGCAAAACACCCGAAACCAGACCCGTTAGTACGATCAAATTCAAATTGGTGCAAATCAACTTCACCATGACAACTTACGCATGTGTAATTGATGACATCAAGGGTAACGGTCGGAGAATAAAATAAGATGTAAGAGGTTTTTGCCATTACATGCTTACTAGGATTTTCTTCCAGAACATATGGGAGATGGCATATGAAACTCCATAGATCAACTTTTTGTTTATTTCTTTACATCCTTTAATTAATTACCTTTGGTGGTTTGAAAATCAAAATATCTGTCAAAAGGTGTTGTCGTCTCGTCCCATATAATTACAGTTGTCGATGCACGAGTGATTTTTTCACTAGAAGTTGTGAAATATTCACTTATGGAAAGAAATGTTGATTCACTACTTGCAGAAGAGGGCAATTTGGACGGGGCAGAAAGAGAAATAGTATATATATATATA
>WURT03038911.1:0-14870 GCA_009936505.3 Holothuria glaberrima
CTCAACCCATGGCTTTATCAATATTCTGGAGCCGAAACTATTGGCCACGTTCAGTTATAACGCTAATAACTTTTGGTCATTTATTTGACATTTTCTAGTGACTGAGTTACACCAACAATCTAGGAAAACCTGGATAGGCTAGTGCCTCGGAAAACGCTATACACGACTACACCAATGTACTGACAACCTTTGATTTGCTTAGTAAAATTTTTCTTATGACAGTTCAGGGTAGGATTCAGGGTGGGTAAGCCCCCATTCTTCGCAGAGCGATTTATTTTATTTTATTTTTTTTATTTTTTTTTGTTGTAATGGAACAAAACATTTACTTCAAGTGATGCCAAATGTTGCACCAGATTTCATCTGAGGGTACTAAAGTATTCAAAAATTTCTCCCCTTAGAACTCTCTCCCAGGCCGGCGATCAGGCCTTGAGGTTGGCCCCCTCCAATCAAAAATCCTGGTTACGCCAGTATTGAAGTAGTCAGGATTATAAAGATGAATGACATTCGAGGGCACAGTTAACCTGATATCGGTAACGGGGTTCTATGTTTTCACAATAATAATCATCCGTTGACATGTAAGACGGGTGGGGGACACGGCTTGTCGTGTTAACTTCCAAAGTAATGGTAGGATTTTGATCAAGTTTTTGTTTAATTACAGCTAAGAAACAGTAAAGAATTCATAGGTTCTGCTTTGTCTAAGTAAACACGCTTAATGGCGGAGCAACTGTTCAATGGCGGAGCAACGAATTATGAGCAGATCCATAAACATGCAGTATTTCCTGGCATATGTTGCTATTTTGTCTTTCTAGTATTTTAGTTTCATTGGATTTTTTTCACCAGTCATTATTTCCCTTGTCAAAGACACACGATACTTTAACTGTAACTGGTATTATTCTCTTGCTTATTATTATCATTATTCATCACAATATTGCCCCTTTAATATGTCCAATAATATTCATGAATAGGTCAGTCTGCAGATATTGCTTTGTGGCCTTGTCCAAACTGCAGACCTGGAAGTGAGAGTAATTTAAAGGTAGTAGCAGTAGTTTATACAAAAAAATAACAACTACAATACTCCTAACAGGTGGTCCGCCGACAGAAATAAGTTACGTGCATTTTTAAGAGTTACAGTAAGCTTCATATACGATACCGATCAAACACCGTGGTCACACCGATACCGGGAAAGTCACGCTCACATACCAACACAGAAAAATGTAAATGTCGAAAATGAAAATGTTGAGGTCATACGAGGTTTCGCAAACTTTTAGTGTTTATTTACATCTGCCTTACGTGGCAACTCCCTGATGTTATGAAGTAGGTAAGGGTACGGTTACCTGTAATTCAAGCCTTAGATGGCAGTTACTTTGCGACTAAAAGCGATCACGAATATGCAAGGGGGAATTAATCATATGGCTTTTACATTATAACTCCACGTAGGGTGCTAACCAACTCAACAATTTAGATCAATTTTGGTTTCTAGTAAAAGGCCAGTTCAATGTGGTAAAATTCTAGATGGCTCTTGGATGAAGTTCCCCCTTTCATTTGACCCAGTCGGGAATAGTACCCCTATCGTCTCGGTGGCTAAGCTTCATGGCTTTAAATGCCACCACTTTTATGCACTCGTCCACATAACGGGTTTGTGATATTGGGTTCCTATTCTAGTACTTCATACGTACTTGAATCATCCCGTATACAGCAAATTTAAAGTTTTCTTACCCTAGGTCCGAATCTCTTGATGTCCTCAGGAACAAGGTGGAATTTTCCCAAGGAGTCGTTGCTGATGTGTCCAGGCGAAATCGTTGTTCTTGAAGTTGTCGTTTGGACGTCCGTTTGACCACTGTTATATGAATCATTGTACGCTTCCTTTGGGAAATATGGATACATCCTTTGCTGTTTTACTATGGAGTCTATTTCAAACTTCTCGTCCATTATATCGACAGAGGGGACAACTCCTTCCGTGTGGTAGGATTCAAACGGTGAAAAGGTGTAAATAGCAAAGAATAACAATGACCCGACAACAACACCTTGCACCACTGTTTTAGACTATTTGTGTAAAGAAATAGAAGAAATAAAAGTTAAACTCACTGATGTCAAATTTTTCAAATATGAAGTACAAAAGCTTTTGAAAAATACCTAGAGACATTCCCATCTATAGACATGATTATAACGTAACATTCATCTGTGGCATGTCAGATGCCTTAATCGATGATATCAGTTCATGTAAAGATCAAACTCTAAACTTTAAGCTACTGAAATGCACGTTTGCAGCGTTTTTCACGTGCAGTAAATTGTATACACGCTACGGTACCTCAGTCACAGTCAGTGAAGTCGTTATTATATTGTGTGTATGTGTGTGTAGGTGTGTGTGTGTGTGTGAAGGGTTGTGGATGGGACTGGAGGGGTTTCAACCTTTCCCAAAGGACACAACTTTTCTTAGGTCATCCTTCGAAAACTTCGTGCTTGACCATGAGTAGGATGGCGGTTGGACCTTAATGGGGACGAGAACCTGGGCGTTTCGCAGAAGGGAGTCTGTGGCGACAGACTCCCATCCCGACCTCCCTCTCCCCCATCAGAATAAAAATATCTCTTTCAGGGCAAAATATTAATTTAAGGTCATAGACACGCTATATTGAGGGCAAAGCACATATCTTGATTTTTCCAATCAGGAAAAAGCTTGAAACATCTCTCTATATGCCTATGCAAGGGGATGTGTAGATCTTTCAAATACACAATAAGTTACCATAATTTAGAATTGTTATAATAAAAAAAGATCCCCATTGTTTTTTGTGGAGGTCAAATGGCATGTGCGATCAACAGAAGTTAAAACGGAAAACCTTGTAAACTCGACATCTCTAGGTACGAGTCATGGATGCTTTTCTTTATTGGCATGCTGATGCGCTTCAGTCAGAAGATGAACCCTATTGGTTTTGGAAGAGGTCAAATGTTATCTGAGGTCACCGGAGGATGAAAATACAAGATTCTTAAAAACTGCTTGTTAATACGATAGTTCAAAGTGGCAATGATGGGCCATTTTCATACTTGGTATATAACTTTTTCATATTACGAGGAAGAATCTTTTTTGTTTTTAGTGGAGGTCAGAGGTCATTTAAGGTCATCAGAGGTAAAAACAGAAAACATTGAAAATCACGATATTTTAAGAAAGGGATGGATACTTTTCATTCTTGTTATATACATGCATTACTTCAAGAGACAAGAAACTTTATGGGCTTGTTGGAGGTCGAAGGTCATCTGAGGTCATCAGAGGTAAAAACAGAAAACCTCGTAAACTAAACAGACAGTGGACCGTACCTCCAAATTGTGTCTGACCAGGGGCGGGCTGGGTACAAAAATTCCTACCGGGAAATTGGACCTATAGGGAGCCCCTGTTGCACGTGATTAAAACAACCAAAATCCTAGTTAGCATATTATACATCATTTTGCGCTTAATTGAGTGTGCATGGGGGTAGGGGTTATGAATGTATAGCCCGATAATCTTTAAGATCGGTGGGCAGCTAGGTCCCTTCTGGTGATGGGGGACCACAGATGACGTCCTTATGCCACCTCAACTCCCTGGTCTGTGCGATTGTATACAGCTGTGGGGGATCCTTTCTTTGTCACTACAAAATGTACCTTCCTGGGGGAGGGGTTCTAAGGGGAGAGGGTGGTCACTCCCCTTTGAGAAAATTTTGTTAATTTAAAGGGAAAATACAGTCCCCCTTAATTTGAAGTAGTGTACCCCATCACAGTAGTTCAGGAATGGCTCCTTCCAGTCATGTGACAATATTTTTGTTACTTTAAATTTATGCAGAATAACTCCTTGGTTTACCTCCAATATTCAATAATTTTATATAGGAACAGACTTAATGCTTTTTTGATGTAAGTGTATGCAAAATCACCATTTATACCGATTTGAAAAATGTATAACGGAAAATACGTACTTTCAACCTTCCACATTTTGCTACGAATTAGATTGAAAGATCCCATATTGATGCAAGGCCCCTACAGAGGTGGAAACGGTACCTCTGTTTTTCAGAAAAATGTCGTGATCAGAATAGTTCCGTGTATTGTTACCTTAATAATGGTTATGAGATAAGGTGCAAACCGTCACGATTGCAAGCGAAGCACGCCGAAATTTTTCATTTAATAAGAATTCCTTGAAACACTTTCATTTCCATCAAAAACCTATATGCCAATCAAAAATCCAGTCTTTTACCTGGAAATTCGTTAACATCTTTCAACTTTTGCTGCTATGCATCTCCTATCCTATTCCTATTGGAAGATATTGACAATAAAGACAATATAGAGGAAAGGTTTGAAGCGCGCGGAGCGCGCGAAAATTCTGATAGTTTTCGAAGGGTTTGCGAAACTTCTGTAGTTTGAAAACCATTTGAGATCGAAAATGATTACAATAGATCCATCACTTGGTCGAAAGCACACCTCACCCTACTCCATACAGAAATCTATAGCTTTTTCAGAAATCGATTGAGGGGCACGCGTCCCCCCTGCTTCCCCGTGCCAGCGCCACTGCTTCAGATTATGTGTATATATAGCATCACAATTCGTACTTATTGTGATAGTTAAAAACGTTTTCAAATAATTTCAAATCTACATTTAGTTTTCCTTAAAATATTATTTGATCACTATACTTTGCCACCATCACCATCTGACATAAATTATCAAACTCTGATCACTTGAGCCTTGCGTGGTCTTTGATGTTTCTTGCTGGCATCAGATCCTTCAGCAATGGGAAAGGCTAAATTTGTCAAACCAATAAAAGACCTGGATAAACATCTTAATTTTTAGTTAAATTTTGAATGATGTCATGGTTACCAAATATCTGTAGACTTTGAAAAAAGAGAGGTTTAGGCAGATGCATGGAGTCCATACCTGCAAAAAATCCTGTAACGGCAAGTAAAGCAGCTTCTGCAAGCTTCAAGTGCTCTCTTTTAGGGAAGAGCACGCAAATGCAGAATGTCTTCGACAGCTTTTCTCGTGCAGAATTTAATAGCTAGCGAAAAAGCGTGTCCATGGCTTTGTCCGTATGCGAGTAATGATTTTATAGTTTTGGCATGTACTTTGGCCAAAACTTGCACTTTTTGGGGTGGATTCCACATTCCGTTCGTCCTTGGCCCCGCCCAAGGGGCCCAAAAACTATAGGTTACCAAGGTTATTAGTTAATCCAGCCCCAAAAATCGCTTTATAGATTTATGTTATAAGACGAAAGGGGCCCCCAAAGGGATGGGGCCCGGGGAATTTCCCTGTTTCCCGGTGGGCTAGTCCGCCCCTGTGTCTAACGTTTCGTGACCAACGTAAAGGATGGGCTGAATTTGTTTACCACTCCAAAGAAAGGTTATAGAGAACAAAATTTAAATTTTCACAATTAGCATAACTGATGCAGTAATAATTCTAATTTAGACTACAACATATTTAACACGTGTGTGAAGGATGTTGTGACTGTAGCATGATTAGAAATATCATACCTGAACGAGTTTTTTGATGACGTCAAACAAATGGCCCTGGTTCGAATCCTTTATAAGACACTTTTATTTTTCCTTGTTATTCAGTTATTGGTAGGGTCCAAAGGTCATGTGAGGTGAACAGGGGTCAATTGTAAAATCATCGTAAAAAAATGATAAGTCAAGCATAAATTTGAGGGATGAACCTTAGTGTAAAAAACACCCCCTATTGGCAAGGAGGCTGTAAGCTGTCTGGTTTCATTTCAGCAACAGAGCGGGTCTTTTTAAGCAACCAGTTTTCTCTTCAAAAGAAGACTTTTTGCCGAATTTTGGAGAGGTGTAAAACACTCTTATGACCTGGGCTGTAACATCCGATTCTGGACTCAGCTGCACTGGTATTGGTCCACAGTTTAAACATGACCTAATGAATTGTCAATCCTATTCTCTAAATTACCAAATGGCCGGACTCGGAATAAGCTCAGAATAGGGGAGACTAGAATCAGACCTGGCTCGAAATCGGGTTCTTGGGTAATCTCGGATAAAACCCTCTTCCCCATTACGGATATGAAATGCTTTTATACGACCGGAAAATAAATAACGTAATACCCCATTAATGATTGGACTGCACATACAAATGTGTAGCTTTGAGTAAGAGGGCTCACAAGATCAAGTATACGATAGCTTCCAAGTGCAGTTAGATTGTTGACATGCGTGACCGGCCAACTCCACCCTCCCCGAAAATTTCGATACGGACGATTGCCCCTGGGAAAACTTCGTCCAGACAATTCACACCAGGTATATTCCCACCAATGATATTTAACCATCACACAACCTCCCCCACCATAAATTTTGATTGAGACTTGGTCACTTGAGATGAGGATTGTCCGGGTGGAAATTGTTAATAATTAAGGGCCTTGAGGTAGTTGTTTTACGGCGCTAAGCGACCACGAACGCGAAGGAAGTCCATGGCTCATGAAATACAACTTCACGTCGGGTGGCAGCCAACTCAACAATTTATACCAAATGTGGTTTCTTCTCGAAGGCCAGTTCAGATGGAAAAACCGTAGACTTCTCTTGGATGAAAAACCCACCTTACTTTGACCCGGTCGGCGATCGAACCCCGAACCTCAAGGCTTCTTAGCTTCATCGCTTCATATTCCACCACCTTTATCCACTCGACCACAGCACCAGGGGGGGGGGGATTATCCGGGAGCAGTTGGCATGCCCTAAGGGGTTTCATTTGGAAGCTGTGCTTATCTACTTGAAAAAAAACTCATCATTTAACATCACACTCTAGACTGACTGGTAGGTGAACAACAACTGATAATTTACAAGTTCGCAAAATAAATTCTGGATATGTGCAACACACTCCACATGTTATTAGTCAAATTGCATTGCCCTTTCTGGGTACTCGGGGTCAACAATCTTTATTGGGTGTGCGCATGTAAAATTATTGATTATAACAGAGGATCTAGAATTTGTTTTAAAAGCGGCGGTTGCTAATCAGGGGCAGTCTAACAATGCAGATTGTCCCTCAAAGGTGATACGGATGTTTCAGTTGAGGTCATTGCAGCTTTGTCCTCTGTAAATTGGAGAAA
Source organism: Holothuria glaberrima (assembly GCA_009936505.3). Lineage (NCBI taxonomy): Eukaryota > Metazoa > Echinodermata > Holothuroidea > Aspidochirotida > Holothuriidae > Holothuria > Holothuria glaberrima. Next base: position 7,055 of record WURT03038911.1, read on the forward strand.
GGGATACAAATGTGAGAATTTTAATGCTTATGGCGAGATTTTCGCGACATTCCAACCCTTCGGCTGTCATGTGAAGTGAGGTAGTATGCCATGATATATGTGAATTTCTGGAGCCCCATAAACGTGAATGTATTGGTAAAGCTAATGGGAGTGGTAATGTTGGTGTAGGAAGTTAGAACTTAAATGGCCTAAGCCTGTAAGCGGAGGTGTCGGAACCCCTACGGCAGGCACGCCATCTGTCGTACCACTTTTCAACGAATGTTGAAAAATACATAATAATAAAAAATGGAAAGGTGAAGATAAAAAAGATCAAAACAATTATTCTCCCATTCTCCGATAATAGCTTGTGTTATGTGAGGGCGCCATGTAGAGAGTTATTTTAAAAGTTGACAAAGGTAGCACCAGAATGCATCTTAGGACGCGTAATAATTCGAAAACATCTCAAAGGGGAGGGTATACCCCTCCCTCTAGACCCCTCCCCATATTAGTCACCCCCAGACCCATTTTCGGCCGTACCATTTTAAACGACGCCTCTGGGCCTAAGCATATACCCCTAGGTCTTGATTGTTGAAGCCTCAAAGATGCAAGACGCTCTGATTCCGTACTTGCTCGACAATACTGTAGGTCACGAAATGTCATACAACCCTAAGGACCAGACTACCCAACAAGCGCCCGTTTATTACAATCTCCTCGTATTCGTTAACAGTTTTCTCGAGTGGAGGGAATCGGTGGCAGATGTGTACTGATGTCAATGGTTATAGATTTCTGGGATTAAGTTGTTTGCGAAGTTTACACAAAACAGACATACCCTTAGACTACTGATTACAGAAGCTCTGGTTTGATTATCCATCTCCTTAGGGTGGGCTGACTGGATTGGTAATCAAACACGGCCTTTTCTTTAACATTCAGCCCATTCTTTGTTTACATTCGAAGTAAGCTTTTCATTTCTTGAATGCGTTAGGTGTTTGCGATTCGTTCTCGTGCCACTAAAAGCTATTATTTGTCTACCATACAGGCCCCTTTTAAAAACTAAGGAAAGACGAAAAACGTGTGTGGGTTTGTTTTTGTGTGTGCAAGGAGGGGGAGGGGGATCTGGGAGCAGAAATTGGAATGTATGGAAGCCATGGACAATGCATGTCGTATTATTTGAGAAAACCTGTCAAAAACACTGTCATGAAAATGTAAACATATTCGTTCGGCGGAACTGCACAACAATAAGCTTTTCAGATACAGTAGGCTATGTCAAAAACTGTTCATGTGACATCGTGTCACAGTGAGACGACAAAGTTTTAAATCAGTCTGTAGAATGAAGGAAAGATTGGTAAGGTTGAAGAATGAGAAGAAGAGAAGAAGAAAAACAAGGAAACAAGGAAAACGAACAGAGTGGCAGCCGAGCAAAGTTTGAGGGGCGGAAGTTAAGGTGGCCTCTTCCGCCATATTGGCTTCTAGAATTGCTCGGACACCCCATTTGAGCTCTAGTCAAGTCATTTAAATCTTAGAAAGGACCTACATGAGTCTACTGAATCTTGGGAGATAGCAACTCGAGTCGTGGACTTGCTTAATCCCGCCAGTTTTCCATGAATGCTGGTAAACAGTGAATCGCAGTGACGAGTTTGTGTTTTAGAGAGCAACTTTACGCACTGCACAACGTTTGAGATGGCGTCATGTGAAGAACAGTTAAGAGCGACGCCGGCAAGAGGGTGGCATGGGGGTGCATTTCCCGAAGCGGTTTTTGAAAAATTTTGATGATTTTTAAATAAACTCAATAAGCGTTTGAGTTACAGATACCTGCACTGGGTACGATGAGGTGTGTTTTCGAATGGGTGATATATATATTTTAATCATTTTCTATCAAAAATTGCTCTCAAACTAGCAAAAATTTCGTTAATTCTTTCCAAACTACCAGCATTTTTGCGCGCTCCATGTGCTCTAATCTTCAAATTATATACTTTCTTCAATACCCATCCCAAAGTTCGTATACGGGCTTAGTCTATAAAGTATAACAATTACCATCATCAGGTAGGACGAGTCCCAGTGGAAAGTTGGTTACTGTCCCATCGATTTGAATCAGTCACTCTGAAAGCCGATGTATTTTACTCTCAGTTTGAACTGAGGGCGTTTGGGATGCCCAATTGTCGCCATACTTGAACCACACGTGGGGAAGAGTTAAAACTATAGTGGCATATTTGTGTTAATGTTCTGACATAAATCTCACGTCCCTAACCGTAGTGAAACGGAGGTCGACATTGGTCCTGTATTTAAGTCATGAATAGCTTTCCAATGAAAATTCCTGGATCCGCCATACCAATGCTGATATGATTTCACCCATTTGCTTTCAAAGTGGTCTGCAAACAGATGTTGCCCTTCGGGGCATTTCGCCTCTGTATTGCTACCGCCCCTGCTTTCCCCAACTAAATATTGTACATGAAAATATACTATAGGCTAATCATTTGTTCAAGCAAAAAGCAATGTATTAGATTCACGGTACTTCAGGCTGTCTTGAAAAATGAAAACGTCATTGATGCTTAGCATAATTGACCTACTCCTTGTATTACAGCTTGAGTATGGGCGTAGGAGACCAATTTGTTTTTTTTTTGGGGGGGGGGGGCTGTAACGACTTACCCGAAAAATAAAACGCACCCCGTGCGCGTTTAACATGTTAATGTACATATCATATAAACACACATTGGTTATTAATACATCGCAATAATCATGTGCCAATTACATACAATCACTGTTATCAATCATTGTTAATTATCCTTCTATATTGGTTATAATTTTTTGGAAGTCGTTACAATAATAATAGAAATTATCAGTGGCGTAGCCAGGATTTCTTTCCCTCTATCCAGGATGTTGTGTGATTGCCGGCCTCCCCCTCCCCTTTGAAAATTTTTGAAAATTTAGGTGTCCTTACATACAACTTGTGCCACATATGCTACCTTTGAAGCAAATTTTTTTTTTAAAAAAAAATTTACGTATTTTAAATTCTAAAAAAAAAAAATAATCGGCATCGGTGATGGGGGTGGGGGGTGGGGAATGGCCCAATGGCCCCCTTACTAGGCCACTGATAGTAATAATATGAGTTTAACCATTGAAAAACGTCCTTGCCCAGAACCTACGTTTGAGATGGATGAAACGTGAGAAGAAAGCGTGACAAAATGTTTCGGTAACATAAAAAAGATCATGAAGCAATCAAATATCACGCGGAAGTTAACGCTGGTGTCATTATAAAGGCTCACAAGATTTGAAATAGAACTTTCTCGAAACTGTTTCGTGAAACTATTTCTTAATTGTAGCGAGAAACAGCTAAAGGACTCTTGGACCCCACGCCTTCGGGCAAGAGAGCATCCCCTGCTAAGGCAAAAGCATCATATAAGTATATTTGGGGTAAAATTCTACTACGGTCTTTTTTATCTAAAGTGTAATTTTTTACAATATGAAATCTCCAATAAATTTTTAAATGTATCTTTAGACACGGGAAACTAGTAATTTCTGAGAATCTAGGAGGCGTTTTGGTGTAACGCACTGGGGTACGCTATGGGCTAACAGATGTAGATGCAAAAGGACACAAGTTTTTTCGCACTTTAAAGTTTCTCGCTCATTTGCACACCTTCCGTCTGACGGGGCAATCTGTAGAGGGCTTGCGACATCGTTAACAGGTTGAATTTCATGTAACACTTTATGACAATGGGGATATTTGAGGTAGGCTTTTCACATGTCTGTATCCTAAGTCACCATACTCCTGGGGACACCTCCAAGGGACTACACCTGAGACACTCGAAAGTACATAAAACTGCAGTTTAAAGACAGGGCCGGAGCCTACCCGGTGAGGGACAGGGGTACTTATTTGTAAGATTTCCCCAAACCGTCAATTTCTGGCCTTCTTGAGAAAATACTGAAATGCTGAAAACTTCACTGTCTTAATTACGATATTAAGGCCCTAAGAACCGGGAAAATTGCACATAATGGTCCATTTCCCCAAAGTTTCCCCTGCAGTGGACTCGTCCATAAAAGAGTCTTCCTCCTACATAATACCAGGAAGTGTCAAATAGCAACTCCCTGACAATACACAGCTTGAATATAACTGCATACAGAATTTACTAGGGAGTATCAAATAACGCACTGTACGTATATACGCACGCTAAAGATCTTTAGTGTTGTATTTCCAGAGAGGTGATATTAGTATTACCTCCCTAGTGTCTCATACCGCATACATGATACCGTGCCACAGTACGCTTTTCTAAAATGGCCTTTGATTACGTTTACTATATGAGATTGTTAGGTGGTTTTTAATTTTAATCAACTTTAGCCTTTCTTCTTGAATTCTGAATTTGTGTCTAAAGAATAAATTCTAAAAAAGGGAATGTTTAGATGCAACTTACAAGGATTACATTTGCCATATACCTCCAATCTGGGAGGCACTTTGACCAAATAATTTCTTGTAAGGCCTATACTCTACGGCTACGCGCCAATTAAAGGTTAGTATCCCCAAGCCCCTAGCTAAAAAAGTATTAAACGTGGGCGAGATGGCTTTGAAGAAGGGGTTCGAATGCTTTTTTGAAGGGCAAATGTGCAAAAATGTGTTAAAGCAACAGTAACTTTTTCCGGGGGGGGGGGGGCTTTGCCTACTCTGGCCTTCTTTGCTACGAGCTTGGTTCTCCCAGTGGCGTACTGTACTAAAAGGGGGCATCTCGCACCGGGATGCCATGTCATGTTCGAAAGATTCCGTTAATAGAGTAGGACTTCCAATCATATCAGTTCAACTCTACCAAAGATGACCTCATTTTGGATTTAGTAAACCTTAAAACAAGAAACATTTCTCAAGGAGCAGAGGCATCACCCCTCTGCTTTGGCAACACCCCTTCAATTACACCCGACCAAACATGGAAAAAATCACTATCCAAAGAGGAATCCTAAACAGCACCATTTTGCATATAAACCATAGAGACAGTTTTTTTCAAAAAGTAAGGTGTCCTCCCGTCCCCTCAGACAACACCTCGTGCCTTACGTGCAGTCAAAAAAGGGGGAAATCACTAACTAATGAAACTTTTAAAGATATAATCGCTTCAAAGTTTTTTTTCGAAGATAGCACCATTTTGCAGCTAGGCCTGGCCTGGCATTGCATGTCGTCCCCTCCTCTCAGCACCCTAATCAGGATAGTACCCATGCCAGGTGCCTCATGACCAGATGACCCCGTAATAACAGCACTGTAAGTTACGTGTAATTGTTTGTTGTGGCACATTCGTGCGCGAATCGAGCCGTAAGTTTTTTTTACTTTTACGCCGTACTACAGTACTATACTGTTGAAAATGGGTTAATTTTGTTACCTAAAGATTAAACAATAAGAATATTACATCAATATAACCTTTCATGCTATTTGTTAATACGACCCCTGATACAAAAATTATTGAAGACTAAAACATATGTCGTCCCCTTCAGTCAAATAAGAGGCGGGGTGGGATGGGGTTTGGCTTCACGATCCGTAGCTAGACAAGGTACTGAAGGCCCCGGGGGAGATAGCCTCAAGGCGGGAGGTGAATATTCTGCCGGGGCGATATGTGTAAAAATGCATTAAAGCAATGGTAGCTTGAAATTTTCTAGGTAGGCGAAAATTTTCTAGCCTAGTAAAGGCGCCTATTGGCTACGAACTTGCTAGGACGCCTTTTCCCTGCCAGTAGCGTAACTTGTTCTTTTTAGTTACAGAATGCTAGTCTGTCGATACACTCTCGTTTTTGTCACCGTGTACGCTTTAGGCAAAAAATCCCATTCCGAGCCAATTCGGATTCCAGGTTTTCCAATTTCGGGCCAACTCCAAGTCCGGCCATATGGTAATGTAGCGCCTCATACAAATGCTTTTTGTACTATTTACAATTACACTTTTGATGAACACGGGCACTTTTCAGGAGTCAATTTCATACTCTGGCTGACCCTGTAATTTAGTCCGAATATTTGACTGTATGTGACCCTTTACTTGTTAAATTGTGCACCAATGCTATTGTTGCCTAGGTAACATTAATAAACCTATCATTTTTGTGGACTCGACGTGAATCAACTTCGAGTTCGAGTTTAACTGAGCCCATTCCGGGCCAATTCCGAGTCCTGCAAAACACGGACTCGAGTCCGATCCGGACTCGAATGTTACAGCCCTGGTTGTTAGCTGTAGTGAAAAGTGACTCTGATAAAACAAACTGATAAGCAACGAGCCAAAGCATTATTTGAGAATAAGAAAAAAGCTGTAGATATGTAGTTCTCATAAATTGTGGATTTTGCAGGAAGAGCAAGGTAACACAATCAAAACAAATGTTTATTTTGTGGCCCTGTTTGCGTTCCACATAAACACGAACTACATATAGCTGCAGTTTCAGCAACAGATGCAACATCTGCCCGAAAATGCCGTTAAAAAGATACGAAATTTCTTCAACTCCAGTGAAGCCAACCGAAAAGAAACATAAAATGGGAGAAGGAATGAGTAACTCGTTTCATGAATTAATGAATTCTGAGGAAAGCTCGGGAAGCAGTAAGCAAAACCTGCACCGGTCTATTGAAGAAGCGGTAGAAGGCGTTTTTGCTGAACATAACGTAGGCTTAGGCTTGCACACCCCACCGCATACAGAAGCCGATCCTACCAAGGATGAGAGTGACACTATGACCAGTAAACAACTATCCATGTTGGTGAGCACTCTGTTGAAAGAACTTCAACCAGTTATAATGAAAGTGGTGGCTTCTGCTATTGCATCAACAACAGAAACTGTGATAACAAGCTTGAGACAAGAACTTTTGGAGGTAAAATCTCTAAAAAAATGACCTTGAGAAAGTGAAAGATGAAATTTTAGAAGGAAAGTCTCGGACAGAAAAGCCAGAACAATACTCCCGCAAAGAAAACATTAGAATTTTTGGCCTAGCAGAGAGTGCAGATGAAATTCTGGAAGAAAAGGTTGTGGAGCTAGCTGGTAAAATTGGTGTCGATATTTCTACATCCGACATAAGTACCTGTCACAGATTGAGAGATAGTGGTAGGGGGCCACGCCCGATAATAGCTCGTTTCGTTCAACGGAAAACAAAGGAGAACATCATGAAAGCAAAGAAGAACTTGAAAAGCAAACCAGACCTTCGTAACATTTACGTTAACGATGACCTTACAGCAATGAGAAATAAGATAACCAAGTCATTACGGAGTGATGAAAATGTGTCTAAAGTCTGAACAATAGACGGGAAAATTTTCTGTGTAATGAATGTTAATGGGAAAGACACAAAGGTATCTATGGACTCAGTTAGTGACATTCATAAGCTAGGGTGGAGTGAAGAAAGGATTACTGAACTGAATATTTATAGCCACCTGTAGGACGAATTGGCACAGACTGCCAGTGTTGCATTACCGTCTAGACCTACCCATCATACTTATAGATCTTCTATTAGTGATAATAACAATTTCTTGCAAGAACATAATTACTGTACTGTTGAACCTCAAGAAAGTATTCGAATTCGTGGACTGAATGTCTGTGGCCTGAGGACAAAAATTTAACAAGATGTGCTGCCGATGTATGTGAATTATTTTGATATTATTTGTCTAACGGAAACAAAAACCGATTTCCTCGACCCAGCCTCATTTGAAGGATATAACATTATTCATGCCACCAATCACTCTACCAAATATCGCTATGGTGGAATCCATGGCATCGCCATTTTGTTTGCATCATCGTTGGCAGGGAGCTACCACTTGATCTCTAATACATGTTCTGACAGTCCTGTGGGTATTGATAGAGTTTGAGAAAAGCAGCTCCGATCAATTGATCCTGGGAGCAGCTTACATTCCTCA
>WURT03038922.1:0-14870 GCA_009936505.3 Holothuria glaberrima
TGGAGCATACGTGGATTTCACTACCTAAATATATATATATATATATATATATATATATATATATATAACAGATATTGGGAAAATTTGCCAACAATATGACAGCGGCCTTATATAATACCTTTCGAATGTTGCACTCAAAGTACAAGTAAAACGTTCACGTCCTTACATACTACCGTGTGGCCTGTAGGTCATAATTCCATCTCTTAGAGTAGTCGCAAAACAATTGTTGATTATTAATAACTTATTCAGCGCAGAAAGCTGCTGTTTCCTTCGAAAAAAATGCAAAACGCCATTAATCATTTATATTCAGGGAGTATACTACCCGCGGGTGCATTGCGATTTAAAAATTTCTCTCCGCGCGTGTATCAAATTGGGTGGAAATGAATACACCGTCGGACCGTGGTAAGATTTATTCCACTTCAGAAACATGTTTCCATGGCATATAGCTTCAAATCAGTGTTCGTGACATATAGTTTTACAGAGTAAGGAAAGATAGTACAGTTTAAAGTTGCAAACAGATGTTTGTTTTGTAATCACAATCACGAGTTGGATCGAATTGCTTTTGTGAAAGGCCGTTGAACACGTCTCAGATAGATTTAATCTCTCCTACCTACGCATAAACACGTTTCACGTATTCGCATGGTGAGAGACACACGTTTATCGCGACAAAATGTTTGCTGTGACGGGTACTAATGAGCGCAATTTTATTGGCAAATCCCTTAAAATTTTCAAAATTAAATTGTCATGATGCACTCACATTAATAAGGACTCACTCACCTCTTTAAAGGGGCTGATTGAGTTGGTTCACGAAATTCATGAATTTTTTTGTCACCCCTGTTGAGATTTACTCACAAATTGATGGTAAATGGTTAAACTAAGAGATTCTGCACATCTGACACGTAAAAGGCAATGACAGAATAATTAATGATTAAAATCATTTATTAAAAACTCATGACCAGACACTTTTTACATTATGCATTAATCATATGCAACCCCTTTTCAAAGACAACCAATGAGCGAGGCTTATACAAACTTGATTGACACGCTTGCAAATCCTCTTACCAGCAGCTGTTGTGATCAAGACTTCAGTTTTATACACATGACAGCATGGTGCATAGTCAAGAGAAGCTAGCCTATCAAGAAAAAGAACAAGCATCGTGAATTACAAGCTCGTACACCCGTAAAAGCTACAATTTCTCACATTTTCGGTAACTAAGGGAAGTTATACATGAAAGAAGGGGCTAATTAGAAACATTATCATGCAATGGTTTTCTTCAAATTTGTCACAAAATAATGGACATCAACTCATTGAGCCCCTTTAGAATGACTTGTAATAGTTGACAGTCTCAGGAACTAGTGCGGGAGAAGGTCACTATTTAAACGAGCTAGGGAGAAGGTCAACACTTAAACTAGCCAGGGAGAAGGTCAGTACTTAAAGTAGCCAGGGAGGAGTTCAATATTTAAACTAGCTAGGGAGAAGGTCAATATTTAAAGTAGCTAGGAAGAAGGTAAATACTTAAACTAACCAGGAGAAGGTCAATATTTAAAGTAGCCAGAGAGGCGGTCAATATTTAAACTATCCAGGGAGAAGGTCATTTCTTAAAGTAGCCAGGGAGAAGGTCAATACTTGAACTAACCAGGGAGAAGGTCAGTACTTAAAGTAGCCTGGGAGGAGTTCAATATTTAAACTAGCTAGGGAGAAGGTCAATACTTAAAGTAGCTAGGAAGAAGGTCAATACTGAAACTAACCAGGAGAAGGTCAATACTTAAAGTAGCCAGGGAGGCGGTCAATATTTAAACTATCCAGGGAGAAGGTCATTTCTTAAAGTAGCCAGGGAGAAGGTCAATACTTAAACTATCTAGGGAAGAGTTCAATACTTAAACTAGACAGGGAGGGGGTCAAAACCGAAATTTTGATTCAAATAACCCTTTTTTCGTTTCCGTTACTATTCTATTACTTGTCTAGCCAGATGCTCGTCTATTTGTAAGCGACAGCCTCTCATTAGTAGTGTTCTAGCTTTCTAAAACATTAGGCCTAGATACACTTTTAAGATTAGCTTATAGCAAAGATCAATGGACTGTTCTTTGTTTTGGGTGGGGGAGGGGTTGGCATTTGGTGAATATTTTACAACGTTCCGAAATAATTTGGCAAAAATCTTTCTTTCATTTTAACATCCTATTGTAAATCTCGATAGAACGTGATTTTTTCGTTAGAATTGAAATGGAGAAAGTAAATGAACTGTCACGCTGTAAGAGATAAGTGCCAATATAACCAGTGATGAGAATGGTCGTCATAAGTTACAGGTAGATTTCAAAGTAAATAGGCAGCCGCCCAAAATTTATTTTGTTACATCAGCTTAATTTTACCAATCTCCTCTTATTTTCATATGTAAATATTGAGTATTACAGTCAAACCGAAAAGTTATTAGGCTGCACGTCGGAATTTAAATGAATCCAATTGCAAAAATGCTAAAATGCTATCACGTGATAAAAAAGAGCCATTCATGACACAGGATACCTGATTATACTAGGCTAATTACAGTCGAGGTGACGTTATTCCCCTTCAGTATTCGTGTTTTTCCATTCTTATGTGAAAGGAATGACATAATGTCATTTAAAGAGTATATGCTGTATATGGAAAGTCATGAAATAAGTATACAGTTGTTGATGGAGATATTATAAAATCATATAATAATGCCTTCAATTCTTTTGATGTATCTAGATCAGTGGTTCTCAAACTGTTTGATGGTGAGGGCCAAATTGAGAGGCTGAAAACAGGTCGAGGGCAGCAGGCGAGGATCTCAAGCTTTTAGAGAGGACAATAATTAAAAAGAGCGAAAGAGGCCCAGAAGCTATTTGTGTCTACGGCAAGCAGAGACAGAAGTACGAAGTTTTCATAGGAAGCGGCTCCTTAAGATGTTAAGAGGGCAGGCTGCACTTTTACAGCGTCCAGCATAAGTAATCCCACCTCAGCCCCACTATGGTTGGGGCTGAGGTCAGAAAATTTTGCTTTCCTGCAAAAGCTGTAGATTGCAGGAAATTACACTCTTCACTACAAATTTGCCTCTTCAATCATGGGCGGTGTCAGGTGGTGGCCAAGCTCCCCGACGGAGCGGCCGAGTTCCAAGAGGGTGGGAAGCGTAGAATGTTACTCTTAAAGAAAATATGAAAAAAAAAATGGTTGTCGTTATGTGGCAATATCAAGAAATTTGTTGCTGTGCCTGGTCGTCGGAGGAGGATTGTATTTTTTTATCGTACCTATCAAGTTTTCATGACAAAATAGTTTTCCCCGACAAAAGGGGGCATTCACCCTGCACCTCTCCCATCTGGCACCACCCGTCTACAATTCTGCGTACAGCATACGTGGGTAACCAGTATGGTCACTTTGGTTATCATGTGTCGGTTTTCGGTAAAGGAGATTCCAAACTGAGTAGCATGGTTCCCGACGAAAAGCACCCTCTGAAAAGGATAAAGAGTTCTTCCCTTATCCTTCGTTAGTGGCCACTATGTGAGGAAGCTCTTGATCAGTTGAATGCTTAAACCCAGTCAGATAGAGAAGTGGGTCCCCTGAATTCTAGGGCCGAAATTTCCCAAAAGGGAAAAAACTTTGAATGATTAGGCCTATATTACATCATATAGAGCTATGCAAAGCGCAAGATCGTAGATTATAAAACGCCGCAAACACATTACTGATACCGAAACTGAAATTGCAGAAATTTTAATTTCAGTCACCAATCAACAAACGTTCAAACGATGCATTTTTCGTACAGTCACCTCACGTCGCATTTATATTTCCTGGATATACATTTGCTACAAGCTTTGTTAATACGAACAGGCCTATACAACCACTCCACAATGCACTACCACATAAATAGATGACACCATGTACGTAACCTATGATTGTCAACAATAAAGGTACACAAAATTAGTCCTAGCTAGATACGGCTGGACAAGTAATATACTCCACAGACTGTTACGTGGCCCTAACACCGCTTCAGAAACAAACTTCGAAGGAGTCAAGTAGTGACTCTGTATTACATGATTTCCTTCTTGGCTACGTTTTGTTCATGTCAAATATGATTTTTCTCAAAACCAAAAATCAATGCAGAGGCCGCACCGACAGGGCCTGGGACACGCATGCGGCCCAAAGGGCCGCGCTTGAGAGTCACTGATCTAGATTAATGGTAGATATCTGAAAATATGGTTGTTAATTGCTAAAGTCATTAAAAATTCTCATCATTTCACTAAATTACTAGCATCTTAAAATACTGGAGCTTCTTTTTAAATCAACAATTAATAGACGATTGAAAATATAGTGATGTAGCCTTCAATGGATAACTGTCACTGTTGAATTTTGCCTTCAGATTAAAAAATTTCGTTATGTTTATTGGCGTCATAGTCATCGATTTTGTGATGTCAGTGATATTTACTTATCAGTGACATTTAGTTACATTCGGGTTAGTGACATGTGCGGTCGACCCATCATTATTGTATAATATCAGAATTAGACCTATCACATCTACTTTTCTTTCTGTTACAAGTATTTCATTTCACATATAAACCAAATAATTATTGTACATACATTAAAACAATTTGTTTACAATAACAACTGTGGAAGTACAAATGACATCTTCTCCTGCTTAAGCATATCTTGTGATGTAAAATTTAGCTGCACTTGACTGTAGTGTTTGTCCGTACTCTTCGCCTAGCCTCAAACGTTATAGAACGAAAGGCATCTAAAGTAAAGTTTATGGGGATAGATTTCAAGTCCTCCATTCTAACAATACAGAGGTATTTCATTTGACATAACGCGATTGTGCTGGGCAAAGCACGAGCGCAGTAAGCATATTTACAGCACACGCGCAAGGCATAAACCTTAGAAACCTCTGTGACATGACACAATGGACGCCGCAAAATGTCTGACTATGGAAGTACTCCGAGGTAGTACTTCAATGGTCTGACAACCAAAGAAACGTCGGTGAAACACCTCTTTATCGTAAAACCATGGAAGTACTACCTTACCGAGTCAAGCTTTATGGATGGTATTGTACTTGTATAAGACAGTTGGAACAGTTAGTATCTAACGCCATAGGGGTAGGAAGCTGTTCAAGACTGGGGGGATGAACCTTGTTTCGGATCGCCGTCCTGGGGAAGGGGTCTGAAAGGAGTGGTGTCCCCCTCCCCTTTGGACATTATTTTGATATTTTAGGGTCCTAAGACGCAATTTGGTGCATCATTTTAGAGAAATTTTAGGGTAAATTAATGCACATTTTGAAATTTCTTAGCCCTTTGGAAAATTTTTGATATTTGAGGGTCCATAGATGTAATCTGGTGCATTATTTTTGACAAATTCTAAGGTAAATTACTGCAAATTTTTGAAATTTCTTACAGAAGAGACGAATAACTGGTTTTCGTGCTTGGAAAGTGGAAGGGGGCTAAAGCATACTTCAGTCCCCACAAATTTCGCTGGGGGCTGTCGCCCCTACCCTCCGCTTCCTACGCCCTTGTCTAACGCACACATAAACATTGAAATGGTTATATCAGACATATCACAGAGCGCAAATTCTATCGCAAAGTTGCTTGACGAGTACCGATGGTACAAAACTAATACAAAGATTCTAGGGCGCGCCTTAATCGAACGATAGACCCCTATGACCACAAGGTTCAAGTGGCGTTTCATAGACGGGTTGCAGCATACAGAAGACCACCGAAAGATCTTGTACGTGACTCTGGAGTCTTTAGGCTAGCAGAAATTGATAATGCAAACGTACTGGTCTATGTTTAGCTAACTGATGAAAGTGAACATTACGGTAGCTTGAGATGTAAGTGTTCATGGCACGAAAAACAAGAATGAGGATTTTGTGTTCACTGCAAAGTCTTATCGGTAACCAGTGCTCTTCCAGTATAGGAACGATGGGTAGGCTAAATCTGTCCACCTTAACTTATGGGGAATTCGAGCAGCCGTGTTCTAGATCCCGTGCGAGCTCGATAATGGAGATGAAGATATACCAAATAGGAGAGAATTGCCAAAATCAAACCAGCAAGTTTGACTTTGCTTTAGTGGAAATTCTCTCAATTATTTTGAGGTACAAAGACGGTGGAACTGAAGATTAAGATTAAAAAGTCATCAGAAGATGAAAAATATCATGAATATTTATGACGTCAAAAGCCAAAATTACTGGAAATGATAATGATCAATAACTATAAAAACCAAATACAGAAAGTTAAATTGGCTAATAAATTAATGTAAAAGAGCTAAAACTTTAAATTCTCTTCACTTCAGAATGATAAATCGATCGTCAAAATTAAAAGGGGGAAATTTTTATCCTCACTTCCTGTCGATGGCAATTTTCCCACTTAACCTAGCCGAAGAAACCTTCGTTTTAAACCTCGTCAGCTGAACAGTCGGGTGTTTTGGCATAAATGTCTAATTTATACCATCCAGAGAGACTTAGAGATGGTGAAACTCCTCGCTATGTCGAATCCTGGCTAGAATCATTGATTTATACACAAGCCTCGCTGCTTTTATTTCGCAGAGGAGCACTCGTGGGTACATTAATTCTTGTTATTTACAGACCGAAAAGAGCAACGATACCTACAATAGCTTACATTATAGTCAAGTTCGTTGATGGTTGGTTGCATCCTCCCATATATACGTGCAAGGTATAGACAAGGTCCAGCATAGCAAGATGAAAACGTTTGAAATGGACAATAAAATTTTTTTAATGATTTTATCCACTATTTGAGGATTAACACCTTGTACCGTACCTCCTTTTAGTAAGTCCATACTGTAGTTTGCACGTTTCTCATAGTGTCTCCTTATTTTGTATGAAGTAATGATAGGCATCTTTACGAAGTGCAGTACTACCTTCATCAGATAAGATTTTTAATCGTTGGTTGTAACATCCTTCTCTTCACCATAAATAGTTGTGTATTCAAGAGTTTTGCGTTATTACATATACTGCTGTACTCATTTGCATTATTCCGTAAAGAAGTGCCTATATTGCTCTGAAGATGAAGTATCACTCTCCCCATTTTATCATTTTCTCAAAGGCGTCTTACTCAAATCAATTTAAGTCAAATATTTTTTCTAGGGCGAGTTGGTTTTCAAGACACCTAAATAACTTAATCAGTTACTTATCGTTTGTCTGCCGTCTGCTCTAAGAACGAGCAACCCGAACATTTAAAGCTGAGCTGTCGAATATGTTTATAATAGATTCATTAAATAAATCAAAGGGGAATTAGATGTTTTGGTATATAATTTATCTTTAACGGTTTAACGTTTCATAAGTGATGACCTGACGTCTGTAGACTGAGCTGATTTCCAATTATTGTACGAGCAAAATTTCTAAACGATGAAACGCGATCATTCGCTCACCCTGAAAACATTAGCCACGCCAAATACGACAAAGATGAGAATGTTTACGTCTAATTTGGCACGCCATCTGTAAATAGGATCATTGATGCCGCCGGGCATATCTTTGAGAATTCAGCTATGTCTGTTTGTCTGTATCTGTTAGTGCATCTATGGGCGATTTAAATCAACGAAAAAGCTCATGCAAGCCATGTCGACAGTACATTCGTAAACACACCATTCAGTTCATCTGGGAGGATATCCTAGGATACTGCAGACATGCGGGAGTTTACAGGCATCATTGGCATGCTCACCTAAACATCAGTAAATTCAGTACTTATCCATTCAACAAAAATCACAAGAGACCTTAGCTACACGACAATGCTAATGCATCTTTCCTTCAAAGAAGAGTAACAAATTAGTCCGGAGAGATCTTGTGACTTCCGTCGTGCGGCACTAAGTAGAGGAAATTACCTCCTTACAAAATTACTTCTTCGTGTCAAGATGTAATTAAATGTTTTAAGGCATTGACAATAAGAGTAAAAATCTGAAAACTGTCCCTCGAAATAGACCACAAAAAGTACACCACGGTATCTATTTTCAGTTTGTTAAACCGAGTGATCATCGGACCGCGACAGTTGCCAAAAATGTAAACGGCTCAGTATAAAACTAATGATCTCTAAACTTAATTTCTTTGTATGACTTGAAGACGGCGCTTACATTAAACTTGTGACGTCATTATAATTGCATCCAGGATAATCAAGAGCCTACAATCACCACTAAAACAAGTGAAACAAAACATGAAACCTATCACACTTGGTAGCTCTTCTTCGCCTTACCCCAGTTCAATGTTGGTTGGTTAAAAGTGATCATTTTTGTGTGAGACAACATTGAACCTGGGAAAGGGGTTTGTTTCATTTACTTTTGGCGGCGATTGTCGGAATGAATGTAAAAACTTAGGGCATCGCTGTGTTCAGTTGACGGGGAGCTCTTGTTTGAGGGACTGATAGATTACACCATTATCTCATACATACAACATTGCAAAGAACACCGGGGGGATGTCCCCTGCTTGGTGCAAATGTTAACGTCACAGCCGTGTGTACTACCAGTAAAAATCAGGCCGGGCTAAACGACTTTATGCTTCATAAAAATTGACGTACACTGCATAACAATGCAACACACAACCAACACTGATCGGGGACGAGAATGGGAGGGGGGCATCGAGGTGAGTAAAATCTTCTGATGTGTTGTATGATTATGACTGCTCCGAGGGATTGTATTCGTGAGTGACTGTTGTGGAAATTTTATACACAGTCGCAACGCCCTGCATGGCGTAGGGCGCTCTCTATTAGAGTAATACTTTATGCTGGATAGGCCAGGGGAAACCATGGCAAAACTTTGAATGTATTATTTTATATACATGTTTAAAGCAAAGACTGAACAGAGTAATACTTTACCAAATAAACTTCATTATTCAATGGCATTACACTCGTCCATAGGCTTGAAACAGATGGCAGAATTTATATTTACCTTTACCTTTACCGTATCAGTAACACGTGATTCCTATAAACGGTAAACCATCAGGTTACATTGGTAAGATAATGAATCTGTACTGATTATTTCAACATCCAAGATGCTCTACCATGTTTACCACAGACATTTAAGGGAAAATGCTGCTCTTTAGAAAATAATACCCCATATTATACTGCAGAGTCTTTTCCGAGTCCTCATAGTACAATATTTTTACCATTTTCAAAGCAATTACGTCATATTTTGATGGTAAAAATGTTGGTTGGTTATAAGTGATCATTTTTGTGTGAGACAACATTGAAACGGGGGAAAGGGGTTGTTTCATTTACTTTTGGAGGCGATTGTAGCATCTTATTTGTACAGTTTTAAGCCTGTAAATCAGAGAGCAATAGTAGACAGCGCACAGCTTAAAGACACACTCTATTCAAACTTCAAGCATCAAACAACACATGTACCTTATTACCGAGTGAAAAATACTGCGTGGTTAGATTGAGCATAGCAATCGAGAGGTTGGGAAGGATTCGATTCCTGACTGGGTCAAAGAAAAGTGTATTCCTCATCAAACTCCATCTTTAGTTCTTTTTCAGTCATTTGCGCTGCCTTTGTAAAATACAAAGAAATTAAAATTTCATGTAAAATATGGGTTTAAAAATGATAGATTCTACGGATTTCAGTTACATATTTTTAAACAAAGTGTTTCACCCCCTCCCCCCTCCTTTGGAAAAAAAGAATAGTGTAATCATTTCTTACTTTATAACATCCTATTACAGTCAAAGGAACGGTGAATGAATGGGATATTTTGTGTTACAGGAGAATCATTCAAATCAGAAGAAGGTGGGTAAATGATTGTAACTACTTTGGTAAGCTCCCTGAAGGGTGGAGAAGGGTGGTATTTTATGAAAAGATTACAGAGAAAAAGTTTAACTAAAGGCACATTCTGCAAGGTTTATGGGAAGGCTGAAAATATAGGTACTTTTTAGGGATGATTGAAAGCAATCAAGGGGAGGAAAAGACAAAGAAAAAATTGGTTAGATTACATAAAGAGAGTGTGAGAATAGTCAGAGAAAGGTGTGAACGGTTCAAGAAAAATGTCAGTGATGAGAGAAGCCGATGACGGATCATGAAAGTCAATCTTGGAGTCAAAGACAGCACAAACATTTGATTGACTGACTGGCTGACTAAGTGACTGAGTGGCTGCTTGACTGACTGACTGACTGACTTAATCGCTGCCTGGCTTGCTGAATAATCGCTACGTCGTGATGTCGTGGTACTCCAGAGGTCAGGCCCGTAACCAAGGGGGGAGGGGCATTTGGGGGCCAGGCCCCTGTTCCTTGGCTTGGCCCCTTGCTCTGGGGGCATAATAGCCACGCCCCTGTGCAACAGCATCCTTTCAAATTTTGATTGTTTCCCCAACACATAAAGTGAAAAAAGTTGCCAATAGATCACCAATCCCCACTGGTTATGGGGCAGTGTATCAGAACAGTGGGACGTAATGTGGCCGCACAGGCCAACACTTTCAACACTTGGGGAGTTCTCACAACGTTATGAGCTTCGTGCATCCTCAGTTATATTTCACACAACACATACATATACAGTGCACATATTGTCATCTCTGCTTGAACGAAATTTTGAATTTGAAGCAGTCACCTCACTTTTTGTTTCTGTTAGGTTGGGCTTACTGTTCCGACAAGTGAAGGCCCGATGGTACTGTAAAACTATTGTAATTTTAAGTGTAATAGAAGTGACTGACTTACCCCCCTGATAATTTGCAGTTGGTTACGTATGAACCATCAATCGTATGGTGCTTAGGCTACATTTCATAGAAGGTTATTTCTTGCAAATTTTGAATGAGAATACTACAGGCTGTTATTCTTTTTGTGACTACTGGCCAAATATCAATGAGAGAACTTTGAATTTTCATGACCACCAGAACCTGACAGCTTTTTTAGGTCTCAGATCACATAATCACAGCTGATTAATAGTATCCCAAAAATCACTTCTCCCCCTTTCCATGACACAATGGCTGCCTATTAGAGGTACATATGTTATACCGTCGTATTTAGAGATATATATATATATATATATCCTCGTTTCATAGGCTCACTAATGTGGTTTGTGGGTCACAATTAAAGTCTGGCATGTAAAAATTAAGCTCATGGTATGAGTGTTCTCAAAAATTATGGAACCTGCAGAAAATCAAAAATTTATACTACTGAGTCACTCCCCCAAACTCAGATAATGTCAGTACTCTCTAAGTCTATATCCTAGCCAGTGGCGTACACGGGGAAGGGGGCATTGGGTCGTGCCACCCCCTCATGGATACTAAATTTTTTAATTTGTAAAACAAATTTTACTTCAAAAGGTAGCATATGTGGCACCAAATTGTATGTAAGGACACCCAATTTTTCAAAAATTTTCAAAGGGGAGGGGACATCCCTTCCCCTTAGATCCTCCCCAGGCTGACAATCACACAACATACTACATGCCCCCCCCCCCTTGAGAAAAAATCCTGGGTACGCCACTGACCCTAGAGTAGCTGATTGTATGTTTCAATGACTTAGTGAGATATTCTGTGAAAATGTATGCTTCTCCATTTAACCAAAACTTATGGCCCCATGACTTGGTTTGGCCCCCTTCTCTCCAAGTCTGGTTACGGGCCTGCTGGAGGTTATCTCCCGAAATCAACTTAAAACTGTTGCATACTCCCCACTGCTTGTTGAAGCCTTTACCCATTGTTCCTGAAAAAAGCTAACCTGTAGAAAACGGAACTATTTCGTCATAGCAAGCTGGATAGAAGATTTTAGCTCAGGGTGAAATTGTTAGCAAGCGGCAGTTGTGCTACAATAAGACTGTTCCTTTAAAATTACTACTTTTGTACCATAGCAGACCCGCGACGTCACAGCTTAGTTTGCTTTTGAGCGGATTGGACAATATTTTTAGACATGGGCACCAGAAACATTAAAGGAATATGGAAAATTACTTTGAAGGTTACCGTCTACAGATGGTTTCCTTGATATAAAACTCTTCGCTGGGTTTCAGCAGATTTTAATTTGAAATTCTTGTGAAATAATTATTTTACTATCACTAGGGAAAGTGAAACATAGCCTATACATATAAAATATACAAGGTAATAGATCAACGTGAAATCAAATGAGTCAGCTCCAACACTGAAAATGCCAACAACGCTTCATGATGGAGTTGGACTCCTTGGAGCCATATTGAAAATAAATGCCGCTTTAATTGTCTAGGAGATGATTTCTTTTGGGATTAATATCTTGGATGAGGCGGTTCTCAAAAATATTACCTGACTAGACGAGGCATCCTGGATGTTGTTTTTTCATAAAGAAGACAAAAAGTACACAGGAAGGGGGAAAGTTGACAAAGCATGACGATTTCCAACTGTAACTTTGCTTGCAACTTGTAAATAGTTTAAAAATAATACCTTTCATTCAATTTCTTTTTCGTATATATAAATCATTAAGGAGCAGATCTTTTACACCCCTTTGGTTAAAATTCAAGCCAAGATGTGAAATATGAAAGCCTTGAGAGATAGGGATCTCTTGTCAATCAGAATAACGAGGGTGGGAATGTTGGCTCTACCAGTTTTCAACTGCTGCTCATCCACCCGCCGAAGAAGGAATTAAGCTTCCTGTAAGTTAGATAGGCAGTAATCAATATTAGTTCCCACTTTAGTACCTGGGACTGGAGAAGGGGATTCCACGTACGAGCAACGTCAGACTAAGGCTTCATTGAGTTAGAGTTAGATGAATGAGTTGATTAAGGCCGCGGTGTTTGAAGCAGCGGGAATAAGCAATCGGTACAGGGCCAGAGTTAAGCATGGGTCAGCGGGGCACGTGCACAGATGCCCCAGACTAAGGGGCCCTACAAAATAGGTTATCATATATTTAGGGTCATCGGAGACGCCGTTCAGCTGAAATTTAAATATCCTCACACGTAAAGCCCAATCTATCATATCGGTTCTTTTTTCAAACAGTTTAATGATTGTCCGTGGAGCCCCACACAGGTTCGTGCCCAGGGACCCCCACATGTGTAAATCTGGTCCGAAATCGGTTCCAGCCTGGTCATGTTAAAGTGGGTTTTCATTCAAATATGCTTTCTGGTTTCTCCCATCTGAACTAAACCATCCATATGAGAAACAGTCAAATCTTTAGATGGAGTGTTGAGATATGGAAGCCAACGGACGTGAAGTTAGTTAGATGAGGTTTAACGGCCCAGTTTCCAAGCGATTGGTTTAAGTCGAGCCGGCCAACGGACGTGAAGATATACCTGGTTATATGATGATATCTCCCGTATTATTGTCGTTAAATAAATGCCCACATGATTCGATATAACAACAATTATATAATTTAAAAATAAAACAGCCGCCTTTTTGTGTACACAGGTCATACTACTCTATGTATTTTTAGAGTCCAACAGCATACTAGAAGGCATCCACAACTCGAAAGGGTTTTCAGTATGATCATGGGGCTTCTGTCAATTTCATACACTGTATTTACTTCAAATGTAACTTATAGAAAGTTATTAAATTCTAAAATAATAATTTGAAGCTCTGAGTCGATTATTAAAGAAAATTTGACCACCGTAAAAACTCGTTTGAAATTATTTGGACCGCAGCCTGCGCTCTTCCAAGATTTAGGGTTTCTTTAATTCTCCTTGTAATTTCTAGTACTTAATTTACGCCAGCTAGTAGAAAATATCGTCTACTACAGCTTAAATGCCAATTATAATATTATGTTTCCAAAGTTTCACGACACCTTCCAAAATCATTCTCTACAATGATTTAAAAAGAAAAGTCACAAGATGTACCTACATGATAAATAATGGTTTTTACATGATGCAAGCAATATTCTAGGGATAATGATTCCTGAACCCTTTTGGAATGAAAATAAATGTTAGACTATGATAGTTTAATTCAAGACAATTGTTGTTTGTCTTCTGTTCGGGAGGCCTCTTTGACAATATGACAACCAATCGATACCCCATCGTACAATATCGATAGAAATGCCAAAGTTAATCCAGGAGAACGTTTTCTGTTTTATCTTTTCTTCGATATCTTTTTTCTATGGTTTGATGACCGTAAGGTTACAAATGGTCCTTCAACAAGTAGTTTGCATTTTCGCCTTAAAGCAGATATGCAACCCGTAAACCGCTCTTTTCTGATGTTATCTTTTTTAGAAGGCATCTAATTGCCTAGTGGGTATGCATCCATACGAGTTTAATGACTAACGGTAACATCCGCTCAGCAGGGTATATTTCGTTCACTTGCAAGACGGGCAGATAATAGCCTACTGCCTCTCTCACTCGACTATCTGTGCTTTCATATATTGTTCAGTGAAACTTCACCAGCTAAGCAGGCTATCAGAGGCTTGCGTTGTCATCCCCTAAGTCTCGACGAAGCATTTGCAGTACAGCTATTAAAGCTCCCTGAAGAGAGCTCGTTATATAGATATATCCACACAGGTGATGGTTTGCTCTGGTCGTCTGACAATACGTTTCACGTAACTGTGAAGTAATATGCAATCAATATCTGTCAGCTGTCGAAACTTTGGCTTCGCTTTGCAGGAAAATTCATTGACAAAAAGAACTGCCCGAAGTACTTGATAGGCCGAAATATACGACCCGTCGAAACTGAAGTGACTAAAGGCCATTTTTATAGGCAGTTTGCTCTGCAGACATGCACAAAACAACCGGGACATTCAATGACAATCTTGTTTGGTATGCAGGGCAGTAAACAAACTGTGAGTGAACGCAAATTGCATTGGACGTGTTCACTCTATATTATGCAAGTGATTGCAGGTATATAAAACTCGTTACAGAAACACTATCTAATGGCTGCTAAGTAGGGCATTTAGAGACTCCCTTCTCTCATAATTGTGTTATACGCTAGTGTCGAATACATATATATATACTTGTTCAAGTTACCTGTTGTTATGACGGAAAACATTGACCTTGTGCCAAAGCCACG
>WURT03038933.1:0-14870 GCA_009936505.3 Holothuria glaberrima
TCACGACTACAGTATTTGTGGAACCTTTAACGTGGAATAAATCCAATATGTTTGAAATGACGGGCGTTACAGCTAGACAGAACTGAAGATGAAAGCGCGCATAGCGCGCGAAGATTTTTTGAAGGTACAGAAAGAATTGTGACAGAACTTACAGCCTACGGACCTGATAAAGAGCCACGTGGAATACCTTCTGAGCATATTTATGTCTTCACCACTACTCCCCTACATGTAGTGTTTTTGTAACCTCACTTTTTAGTTTCAGGTGTCAAAAAGTGGGGGGGGGCAAATGTGTTAGTGTCCCCTCCTCTCAAAAAAGTGGAGGGGACATGTCCCCCGTCCCCCCCCCCCCAATCGACGCCCTGGTCGCTTGACTCACGTTTAAAAAAAAATTATGTTTGGTTCTAATTTTAATTTACTATACCTAAACTTCTATTCTGTTAACTTCAGGCTCGTAATTTGACAAGGTGTTAAAGATGGCAAATATTTTTCGCCAGGGAACGTATTTTTGGTTGTTCTTTTTACTCACTTACGTTGTTTACATTTGAGTTATTACTTTATATGTACAAGAGATCATCCTAACATTCATCTTTTACAAGAGTACAAAATGTACTAGGGGTGGCGGGAGGAGAATGTGTCAAAGATCTGGTAAAATAAATGATGATGGCCTCATGTGAAAATCCGTCCTTAAGTCTGTAAGTCGGACTTTCATCTTGCCTTCGTAGCAGGCTGTACGGTATATTACTTGGTCAGTCATATCCCTGTGTTTGGGAGCCTTGAAGCTAGGCTGAGCAAACAGAGTGAGCTCCTCGGGGTAACGCTAATCCGAACTTTTACTGTCTATGGCAATTTGACAGGCTCTTGAAATCGACCACAGGAAATTCGCGGATAACCTTCTTTACTTTCCTCTGCTTTTCTAAGAAGTAATGACGTAATGCACAGGTACACGATCCAAATAAGTGACCTTCAAGTGTGCTTTCAAAGCCACTGACAGCAAGTCACGGCAGTCTGACCACTAGTCAGATTCTGAAATATTTTGCCTAAAAATCATCATTTTCATACTTCAGTTAAAAGTTTGTGAGAGGAGACTAAGCTCAAAAAATAAAGACCATTTTTAAACTTGTGAGAGATTTGAAAATATAGACGACCCCTTTATTTTATTAAGATTTAAGCTGTGCTGTATAATTTTGCATGTTTCCCTCATCCTTCATGCATTAATTTAACCATCGCTTATTATCCAACCATCTTCTGGTAAAAATAATAAGGGAATCCCTGTTAACATCATATTTTCTTGTTAAATAAACAAATGTTTAAAATAAAGGCAAAATGTCAACAATTTCCTGGTAAATTTTAACTAGGGTGTTTTACTTTTTTAACCAGGGTGTAGTTAAATAGGAGTTATCTCAATCATAGTTAAATTTAACAAGTGTTTATAAGCAGTTTAGAATGTTCGCTTACTATATTCATACTAATATGCACTATCATACGAAAGTCCAAGATAATCCTTCCATGCTATCATTGTGTCATGTAAGCCATTAAACTGGACTGAAGGATTGATCGCCCATGTACCAGTCTCAATGGTTATCATTAGGTTACAGATAACAAGCAAAGCCACAGCACACAGGGAAGGGTTGGCAACACACAGGGAAGGGGCGCTGAGAACGACATAGCCCCACTCCATTGAAAAGAAGAGAAGCAAAATGACAGAAAATAACAGGGGCAAAAAATACCGGACTCCCCTAGTAGGAAATTTTTACACATGGTATAGGTTCTTCGTCTGGGACTGAGAGATGTAACCGAAGTTTAGAGAGATTAGGAGTGGCTTAGTTAGTTATGACTAACATTTCTCCCACTATGAATGGCGGTTGACGCTTAATTTGATAACTAGTGGACATGCCATTGAATGTTAAGATATCCATCATTTTTTCCTGGGGAACTTAAAGATAACAGTTCTGGGATTCCTTCATTGGTCCATGATCGTAATCAGTCTTCAGCAGCCCCTATTTCACTAGCTGTGGGCAGCTAATCCATGGTTGAGGTTGAAGCCTAAAAGGGGCCCATTGGGGGAGGGTCGTCCGTAACTCTTAAATATGACACTGAATGTAATTTTGATTATTGGTTTCATTTCAAGTCAGGCCTAAATATTGCAACTCAGTGTAAGGACGCATCCATTGTAAGTTCCGACACCCAAAATCTGCAGTTCTCTCGCCTAAAATCTTTACGAATACCCCACTGCTTATCATATCTGCAACAATCTCCTCACACAACCTGGTGATGCATTGTGGTTCTTACATGTAGTACAAAAACTGTGGCAGTTGCGGAATAATAGTGTTCCTAATAGCCACCCGTCTTTCTTTAATTGTTGACAACTTTTTAAATACCTAATGCCACTGTTGTGTGGTCCCTCTGGTCGCTCTTTTATCCCCTTAACCTAACTTGAGTGTGAAGAAGCGACTGTCTCTTCCGCGGAACAGATTAGTTAGTACTGAATTCCGACAAAAGAATTTCTTTAAATCGGCAGTCCAGAAATGTTTTAGCCCAGCTGAACCCCCTTCCGCTTTCCCACGTAAGAGCAAGGGGGGCATTTACAAGGAGCGGAACAAGCTTGCCCTTTTTCCAAATTGGCAAAAAAAATCAAATCCCCCCCCCCTAAAAAAAAGTTTTGCCCTGAAAGCACATTTTGTGATTCAGGGGGCTGCCATCCACCAGACCCAGCCTCAAACTCCAGTGCCCCAGCACCGTGTATGTAGTAACAATATCCCAAGTTATCCCTTAACTCTACCCCACAGGTCCCTTTAATTACATCAACAATGAATTACATTTCCCTAATTTTGGCCCACATACATCATTATTTAAAAGTATATTCGTTGTCACAAACATTGGTGGTGACCATTTTATGGTGAAACTGAAATCTCGATTATCCTATACGATTCATAACAATTAAGATTATTACCAAAATTCACATAAACTTTTACCGACATTTTAGTGAACTATTCATTTCGTCCCTAATATCCTCTGTTCTGTTTTAAGCTCCTCTTTCTTACCTCAAACACGTTCTACAAAGCCTCCGACAAACTTAACACCAACCCAATCATAAATATACTACATAAAAACAATAATCGTAAGCTATTAAAACCTTACCTTTCATCACAATTTCCTCTCCTCGGAAAGAACAGATAACAACCTTAAATTTCCGAACTTCTTAGTGACTAACTTTACGACGAAATAGTCCCCCTTAAAATTTAGTCAAACATTTTTGCCTCACTTATGTTCTGACTCTGCCAATCCCATTGCATATCCTGAAAACCGGCAACCGGATATCACTCAAAATTCCTTCAAAGAAAAGTCCACTCACAGAGAGAGGGAGAGAAATTGCAATCGCTGACAGAAATAACGGAGCTGTCACTTTTATAGGGAACTCTACAACTTCTTTGGCAAGTCCTCTTCATAAGTCCATTTTTATTCTGCCGCACGCGCCAAATGCTTCGCGAAACTAACAACCCCGAAAAGTTGAATGGGAGAGTAACATATCCCTGACTTCCGTAGTATACTCGATTATTGTTTATCTATTCACAATAAGTATATTGAGTCAATTTGCCCCATATGGCAACTTATTCTTCGGGCACGCGTCCGCCACACGACCCTCGCAGGAGACATCTAATGAATATTCAGCATTTCAACCACTTGAGCTGATCATTGATTGGTTGACTACAATTTAGTCGCTAGCTATTCTTCGCTGTCCATCTGTCATCGAGAACTACTTCTGTGTTCCATCGCTTCTTTTCACATTATTGATATTACGTCTCTCGTTTAAAACGTTTGTATTTCCCTTTCTAGTTCTTTAAAAGGAACTTGGATGAGAATCACGAGAAGTCTAGAGCAAAAAATCTGTCGTAATTTTGAGCCCAATCGGGCAATTTCGGGATTAATGGAATCCATTCTAAAGGAGCATAGGTGCCTGTCAGACACTCTTTTGTTCATTTTAATGCTAGAATTCCTTTTGAATAAATTTGTCTTCCGGGTGCTAGAGAGATCCATACATCGAGACATATGTGAGGCGATAGAATATCAAGGCAGTATAAGGAGGGGGTTACCTCACCAAAAAACTTTAAAATGTGTGCTAAAACTTGTTAACATTTGCATGCCCCGGGCGAGGTATTCGCACATTGCTACAATTATTTCTTACAGTGCTAACACCGTTCAGGTCGACTTAGCCTTTTTCTGTGGTGTGCGGTTGAATTTGAGCAAGTTAAAACTTTTTTCTTATAAAAGAAAATTAGAGAGATTAATACAAGGCTTACATCGAAACATCAAATTAACGAAACGAACAGACGTTAAGCGAAATCAAAGGAAAGAGACCTTCACGGTGATCATAAAATAACATCTGCATGAGTGCAAAAATTGTAACTTTTACTGTTTAAATTTTCGCCTGGTGAGTCATCTCTACGTGGGACGTGCACAATGCAATTTTTGTTCCTTTTTAAGTAGTCAGCTTTCTTCAATCGTGTTCTACTTGTCTTTTTTTTTTGTTTGTTTGTTTGTTTTTGCTTGTTTCTTTTTTCTCTTTTGCTTTCTGACACTCTTCTAATGCTTTCGTGATTTTTTCATTCCCTTAAGTCTTTCCAGTAAACTGTCTCTTTTACATGGAAATGGCAAAATCATTGACGAGCATGCTGTGACCGTTCCAAACAAATTATCAAGTACAACACAGGAGGTGATAAGAGCTCTCCTCCAACCACCACCGCTCAAAGACCCTTCACTCCAAGCCGACTTTGCCTGTTTTTATAATCAGCGCCCAGCCAGAAAAGAGAGACAATTACTCCATCAATGGGATTTCCACATAACTTTTTCTTTCTCTACATTTTTTCTACATTTTTTTGGTTTTCTTCAAAATCGATGACGAAAGTATAGCATGGTTGCTAGGTAAACAACCCACTACTGTTGCACGGTAGGCCGCGGGGTCGCATGGAAGGGGAGCACGATAATATCAAGGGAACCATCACGTCTGAAGCAGAATGATCGTATTTCAATTACGTCACACGAAACGCGAGGTCGCTCATGCGCAGAAATTGCACGCTAACTAATCAAGCACAAAAATAGGTGAAAACGTTGTCGGATATTTTAATAATGCCAATGAAATTAGTTTTAATTACCACCATTCGATAATACTGTCACGCTTTTCTAGGAGTGAACATTGACTGTGCAATCAAGTGTTGTTTTTTTAGTATTAGTATATAGGATAACATGTCGTCTCCCATTAATTGTACAACATAGTAAAGGCCGGTGAGGAAGTCGCAAAGAAAATGGCGTCAACCAGGACGGTTATTTTATGGGTTAAATGGGTTATGGGTTAAATGGGCAAATAATGGGCAAAACGATAGGAAAGTATTTTTCTAGAAATTTAAAGAAACAAAGAACGTAAGTTGAAGATTAAGGCTATCTCTTTTTATAATAATTCCTCCCAGGCAACCAGAGCCCCGGGGTAGGAACTATTGCCTCCAAATATTTTTAGTTTGAAGTTGTATATTACACTCTAAAATCAAAAGAGTGAAAGTCACTCTAAAAAGAGTGTCCAGAATGGTCACTCCTAAGTACGAGTGAATTTCACCTGGAGTGGAGTGAAAATTCACTCCAAATAGAGCGATATTTCACAAACATGGAATGAAATATAGCTCTAGTTGGAATGAATTTTTCACTCCACTCCGGGTAAATTTCAATCGTATTTAGGAGTGATCATTCTGGACACTCTTTTTGGAGTGAACTTCACTCTTTTGATTTTAAAGTGTAGCTTTGCTTATGAAGGCTAAAAACTTATCTCAGAAAAGTGCAAATTCCAGAAAAAATAGTTCTCAGCCCCCTCCCTCCTGCCGCCATCACAGAACTTTCGTACCGCCCCATAATCTGACATTTAGACTATTTCAAATTAAAATACCGATACACCTGTGGAGGATTTGAATATTGAAGCGCAGACCTATCTGAAGAATATTTAGAACTGTGTGGGTGCTTTTATGTATCCCCGTGGGTAGGGGCGACACTTGTCATGGGGTTAAACGCAATATTCTATTGATATAAATTCTGCTAGTCTTTAAAGAAAACCAAGAGGTTCATGTCTCGGATGAAAAATAAATCACCATAAAAGTAAACCGAGGAAAGTTCTAAACCTTATAAAAACATTGGAACTTTGTATCTTGTATAGTTGGCAGAGATATCACCATTTTCATCGTGAACTAGGATCTTTTCATTTCCCACTTGGACAGGCCCGTAACCAGGCAAGGTACTTTTAGGGGAGAAATGGCTTCGGGGGGGGGGGGCAAAAACTGTCAGGGAGCCAAATGTGTAAAAATGTATTAAGCCAATGGCAACTTGAAAACTTTCTATTGTGATGTAACAGGTTCTCTCCCTTCCACCAGATGTTTAATTTTTCTGTAAAATTGATTCTCAGTTGTTTTAGAGGTCTCACTACCATTCAGAGAATGATGTCAGGAATAGATAAACCTATGACAGCTACTTTGCATTCTGATAGTAACAAACACATCCCTTTATTGAGGGAAAAAGTAAGTCAAATAAGGGATTTCAGACTTAAAGTGAACCCGAAAAGCCTTTCCTTTTGTTCCTTACAAGTACTTTTTATTTGGTTTCTAAATATAAATATTAAAGATTGAGTATTAAATGTAATCCAATTAGTTACTCTGAATGAAGTTAAAAAATTAGTGAAAAAAATATTGTCCCATAATTGAAAGATTACTGAATTAGGATAAGTGGGTTAACTAGTTCAAATTGGGAAGACTGCATTGTTCCTTTAAATAAGCTACCGTTTGCGGATAAACTTTGCTTAGCCCAAGTACAACAAGCCTGCGTAAATGGTCATAAGGTATCTACCTAAGCCAGTGAGTTCATTCAAGCCACGAATGAGCGAGCAGACTTCCGTTGTTCCGCAGGCAATAGTGCTGGTTGCTGCAGCGAACATTACGCAACTATGACTTTTACGAGAGGATGAGAACGCTGGCATATCTATCGATAGACATGAGCGATGTCACTAGGAAGTGGTTACTCCGGGAAAAGAGCGGTAACAGGGGAAACGGGGAGCGAAGCTACTGAAACTGTTACGAAACTTTTGTCATCACAAATTTTCATGAGGAGAAATTTGAGAAGAGCAAAAATTTTCAATCAAGTACTGCCTATGACACTGCTAAACAGCTCATACTTACTACACTTACTGAAAACACTTCGATCACGAAATGACTTTTTTCGAAATAGGCTTATGTTGTAACTTTATTGACCCAAATTGACTCAAACTGACACAATTTGTAAATTATTTTATTGAGAATTTAAGTAAGTTTCCCCGTGACCGAACTTTTGTTTAGAGTGTTGATTTTGTTGAGATCTGATTTGGAAACCTGCTTATACATTAAATGGAAGACCGGATACATGGGGTGAGACTTTATCATAGTAAGGGGCATCAAAAGCTCGAGGGTAGTGAACTACCCTCCCCAAATGCCCTTCTGCTGCAGGTAATAACGGATATTTGTGTGAAAAATGGGAAGAGGGGAAATGAAGGGCCCTTGAAGCAACATTCCCTTTGTAAAAATGTCAAAATCAATGGGAGTATCTCGAAAAAAATGATGGGAATATATTCCCTAATCTCAGTTTCGCGAGGTTTCCGACTATAACTGCGGTTATTAGGGGGCCCTTTTACCCTTTAGAAATCGATTCGGCCATGACATTTGGGAACTCAAAAACACACACACGGGTTATCTCGGCTTCGTAGCTCAAAATGAAACTGTGCCAAGGGTGGGGATGAAGAGCCCGGATAAACTGTCCGTTTCAGCTAATGTTAGCCTATCATTAGCTGAGTCGGGCAGTATTTCACTCTTTTACATTAAGAGAGTAGGGCATACGGTATATGGTTTCTCTAAACCTGCCTCATTAGCCATTAATACAGTCAGGTTTTTAACGTCTTGCGCTTCTATACCCAGTATACTCGGTAGGAATCAGATAACTACATCTTGACCATTTTCCCGATATTTCCTCGCAGCTATGTAGTCAAGATTTGCGAAAACAGCACTGCTAGAAGTCACTTTTACAAACCTTTGGTCAATTTGAGCTCAGAAAGGGTTAATAGGCTAGTTATATACTCACATTTACATCAAATATCAACCCCAATTTGCGTTAACTTAACGCAATTTTAGTCAGCAAATTTGAGTGTATAATGTCTTTCAGCAAATTCACTCAGTTATAGCTGGGCAATCGGTAGTCCACATGTGTGTAAAAGACTGCTTGATTGATCGTTCAATGACATGTAATAAGCTGCTGAGCTTTATCTAATTTGCGATATTTTACATCACTTCTGTCAATGTTTTGGTTGATTTTTATTTTAAAAGAACACCAGCTGGCATCATATTTCCGAGAAAAACACCAATTAAACTTACGGAAGTCGTTTTCACTACGGTACATTTACCGCTCCCAATGAACTTATGAATAGAACCATCCATCAGTTAAGGTATCTTGCAAATTGGCATACTACGCAACGTGATCCTTCCCATGTACCATAAAAGGATACCAAAAACTCTTGAACTTCCAATTAAAATCCGATACTTAACTGGCGCAGGAGTATCCGTGATCCGTGAGTCTGTTCTTCTTAGCCAGTCTAGAACTGGACTTCGCACGCCGGGTCGTTTGGTTAGTCACGTTGAGTGATCCTCGAGTCTGTTCTTTTTAGCCAGTCTAGAACGGGACTTCGTACACCGGGTCGTTTGGTTGGTCATGTTGAGTTGAGTTGTCCCTTGGGGAAGTAGCTCCTTTAGGGAGCAGAACTCCTTCGGGAGTATTTGTTTGGTTTTCACCCCTTGGCTCTTCGCCAGAGAGTCGAGGGGACTTTTGAAAAAAGTACCATAAACGGATAACAAAAAGTCTTTGCTAGAGGGGTGAAGAAAGTTGGGGCATTGGGGGAAATCCCTGGTGACATGCTTTTTCGAGATGATCAGATTAACTCTTAAATTTTCACACAGTAAAAGTGGTGGAGCTACCATACAGTCAGAGGAGCGGTCGCCCCCACCCCCCTGACGGACTCAAATCGGCCTGTCGGGGCCCTTTTTAGGTTTTTAACGTATTGAGGCATAGTGTATCTACCTACTTCGAAGCGCCCCAACAGGCCATTCTCGCCCCTCTGACCGAATTTCCTTGCTCTACCTACTTTGAAGCGCCCGTCCTAGCCATTCCCGCCTCCCCCTTGACCGTTTTTCCTTCCTCCGCCACTGCATCTGCACCCCTCTCCCACCTGCAATCTCCCGGTCGCTTTTTCGCCTAAATTCCCGCTTTGAACTGGCAAATTGTCTGTGTGCTTTTTATCTTTAAATAAATTTAAAATGAAGGTTAGCCGAGGTTTCTGTTAAAATTATATCATCAGACATTAAAAACACCAATGATAGTCATTTTTTGATTGCTGTAATTTATTAAGGCATTTCTTTGACATCAAGCGTCGGTATGTATCTAGTGGTTCAAAAATTGATATACTTTTTTATGTATAATCAATCGTTAAAATTCTCATTTTTGTGAGTTATCTCTTCCTTTCTGCTGGTCCTTTGTACATAGTCACTCCTAATTTTTTTCAAGGTATTTATGTATATTTTTTTTTTAATTCTTAACAGTCACTTTATGTTTGCACAACCCTCTTCCCTATTGTCCTATATTTACAACACCGGTATGTATTTTTTGAAATATTTACACTGGGTTTTAATAAAGTTAAACCAATACAAATACGTATAAGATGACAGAGATAATGCACTGGAGCAACCAAAGTTACCGACGAGAACAAGACTTATCCGCCCGAGGCCAGCGCACAAAAATGACCGCCCGCTCCCCTTTGTCCGTGAATACTCTTAGAAAAGTATCAAAGTGCAGGTTTTTAACGCCGTTGGTGTGAATATTAAATGAAAACATATTTGTATCTCGAATTTCAAATGTAAAGGTGTTTCTCAATCATCGCTTTATTCAATTTCTATTGTCGCTACCCTCGCAGATCGGGTTAGCGGTGTATAATAATGTACCTCATCGCCGTTCGGTGCCCATTTCTTCATAACACGCTTCGAGGCGCTAAAATAGCATTAGTTGTTGAAAACTCGTTTGGGGGAAGTCAAGCATTTCTCTCTTTCAATCTAGAATTGATTTCTGTTAGAGATATTTTACTTCTTTTTCCTGTGTCACTTAATCCGAAAGCCACCGAAGTGTTGCCAGAAAGTCCCGTCGGCCGTTAACAGACAAATATTTTCGATGAGAAGAAATGGTTTCCCCACGTGTTCTCCTGGGATACGACGCCATTTCCGCAGCCTAGGCTCCCGAAGCTGAAAGCATTATGAGTTCATTCAGCGTGTCACTGGAGCGATTAGCTACTTTTAACGGTTGGGCGCGGACCAAGAGCCTCGACTGAACAGCATCGTGACCTTTTGGCGGTGATGGAACCTTCATCAAAATGAAAATTTTTACCTCTTTTACTAAATGTTGATTAATCTATTTTGAACATTCAACTTCTTAGATTGACGGAATCAGGACTAAAATGTTCAATTTAACGAAAGACATTAATGAAGTCATAATTAACCTTCAACTGTCTGCCTATGTGGTAAAAGAGTGTTAGACATTTGTATAATTTTCAAAATTATGTAACCTGTAGGCATGTTCCTATGTCATTTTTTTCTAAAATTTTTCTCTAACGCAGTGGTTTCCAACCGCTTTCAGTTCAACGCCCCCTTTCACCGAGTCGGGTTGGGCAAACGCCCCCTCGTCTATCACTCGGACATAGTATTGCTATAGATGAAACGACAATAATAAAAAAATATGTTGAAATAAATGGTAGGTCTACACATACATCTCTTTAAAGTGTGGGTCCGACCCAGGGCTGCAAAATAGCAGCGCGGGTCTTACGAAACTGACACCTTCTGAGATGGCGAAACTTTAACTCACGATTTACAAAAGCTGGAAGGTTTGATCGCTGTCCGGAGTACAGAATTTCTGTTGGAATTAAACAGATTCCAGGGGGGGGGGGCATTGAGTTGTGGACCATTCCTCCAAGGGCCTTTAATGGAGCCATGGGTAACATCTCAGTAAGGTCCGTGGCAAAGCCGCGGAAGCTCTGAGGTATTCACGATATTGTCGACACAAGAATGACGCATTGTCAGCATCAGTCAAATTTTGACCATCTTCCGTCATTACCATTTTAGAGAGATTACAAAAATAATTCTTATCTAAGTTTTTATTTCAATAGTAAATAACGGAAGTTCCCCTTGATGCTGCAAGGGGCTTGTCCTGCAGGTGGAAGGGGGGAAGGATGGTAGGGGTTACATGGGGCTTAGAAAGACTTATTCCACCCAAGCTGTCCTACAGGTAGAAATAACGAGAAAGCCGAAACTGACGCACCGAAAATTGCATTTTTGAAAACATTTTAACGTTTTATTTCATAGAACATTGCAAAGGTTGTCTTTCATGCTACAGTTACAATTGTCACTTCTATCAGTATGTCATGTTTATGGACTGCAAGGAAGAAAGCTACATTCGAGATTAAAGTGGCATGACAATTTCTAGCCATGGCCTTTCGGTCACCGCTTTCACTGTCACTGATGACACTATAAGGGCCATCGCCATTGAAAATGGAATTAAACACTGTGCGATGCGATTTCATGTCGTCTGGGAAGGGATTATTAGACCTACTCAACTTGTTGACTTAAGTTCATTTATCTCCTTTTTGTGTAAACCAATTTGAGGTTTCAGCTCGACGAATCCTTTTAAATTCTTGTAAAGCCTCGCTTTAAATTGAGTATCTCATTTTTCAAAATGCCCTTTGCCCCCCCCCCCTAGCGCTCATCGCCCCCTGAGTTGCAAAAACGCCCGGGCGAGTAACGCCCCGTTGGGAACCACTGCTCTAACGCAATCAAACGCCCCCCCCCCCATAACAGTACATCGCACATCTGAACCAGTGGCGTAACCAGACTTTCCTTAGGGCTGGAGTGAAAGGCAGGTTTCGCTCAGCATCAGTTTTATCCATTTTGGGTCTAATGGCAATATGGCCAGTTTTCAAACACTTGTAATGATGGTAACGATGATATTCTATTTTAAATGTTTTTTTTACCCAAAATGACCAGTTTAGTATTTACCTACTTTCCGGAACAATCGGGGTTATGGTAGATCAGTAATTTCAGCCCACTTTCGTCTTTCTGGAAACTGTTTCCTTCAACATCACCTCCTATCCCCTCCGACCCCCATCCCCGCCCACACACACTAGCATGTATTCACCAGTCTTTCCTGATAGGCCTAATGGTTAATTCGTACCTTCGTTTGACAATATGAGTACAGCGGTTTAGAACGCTGTGCTCAAGGAGAGGTCTGCCAACTCCATGGTTTATACCAGCACAGGAGATCCAATGTAATTTATTCGTTTTGACTGGCTACATTAATAAAGAAAGCTGGGGAAGGGGATAGGGGATTAGGCCCTCCAGCCAAAAATGTGTCCGCCCCTGCTCCCTTAATTCAAGGACGGAAACCCCTAATTTGTTCTCTCTAACAAATGTCAAAATTATAGAATGTTTTTGAAAGTATTCCCAATATGTTGCACCAAACTGCATCTAAGGACCCTCTAATATTCAAACATTTTCTGAAGGAGGGGGGGGGGGGTTGACGGACGGCCCGGCGACTCGAAACAATGTCCAGTCCCCCAATCGAAAAAAAAGCTTCATACGCCTATGACTGATTTCATTGTCAAAAGATCAGCTTGTATTGTAGTAACTTTTAGTGCAAGGCTTATAAAGCAGTTCTGTAGAAGAATAACACAGAATAAAATAGCAGTTAGCAAATGTCAGTGCAACTGCAATTACAATCTCAACTACAGACACAAAACTTTTCATACCAAGAAGTCCCGCCACACCTCCCTGCCTGCTCATAACTATGAATGCCTCTCTTACTATTTAAGAACTACTTTAGCTACGGAGGATGTGTAATCTATCTCTATAGAGCACAATTCGGATAACTACCCTTTTAAGCTGCCGAAATGAGTGAATTAACTATTTTATCTCCCCTATGGACACTTTATCTGTTAATTATGTGGCGCATAGCTTACAATAATCGTCTTCCACTAACTGCCTTTGTTCCAATCGTAATTCTTTCAATTAACCTTTAAGCACAAAGGGTGTTGACTTAATGAACCCATTTTAAGCCATTAGCCTATACTGATGTAATCTCCGACGAATGATGAATTATAGAGAGCAGCACAGTAACATTTTAACTGACACAATCGAGGATACAAGAGTCGGGGTATCGTTTACGAATGTGTAATGACTTCTAGTAGTTCAAGTCGAACAAAGGTAATAATCTGATAATGGTTATAGTCTCTTTTCAGACGTTTTCAAATACTCCACAGGTACCAATCGGATGTTTCTGAACTACGGTAAGGAAAAGAAAAGGTTCAAGCACAACAGAATAGTTAAGTTTGTTTGTCGTCGTCTGGCCGATCTTCTTTGGTCAGAGTGAAAGAACAGATACAGTGTATTAAATTTTACTCACCAGAGATTTAGATTCCTTCAGTTATACGACAATGGAAGTGTAGGTCTGCATGGTAAGACCAGAAAAAGGAAAAGCTTATAAACTGTACGAAATGGCCGCGAATAAAGGTGAGGGAGCCTAAATTTTTCTGGGATCGACATTGTGCAGTTGCTATCATGACAGGACGTGTAAATTTTGTGGGGGAAGGGAGCATGGGGGACGAATTGCATCATATTTTTAAGTGTCGTCACTTTCTTTATCTACTATAAAAATGGAAGAACCTATTCAAAGTAAAAACAGAAAGAACCTAGTGGCTGGTGCCTCTTTTAGTGATAGATAATGCCAGCCTGTGTTTTTTATGTTATTATTTTGTTTTCCATTCAATTCATTCTTTTTATTTTGATGATTTTTGCCATATTTCTAGTATGTGATTATGTATAAGTACTTTATAAGTCTATTGTGCCTCTTTGAGGCGATATGGAAAATAAACTGAAACTGAAACGTTACGTCATTGGCTGGCTGATCAATTTTCGCATTTTGCCATTACGTTAGCAGCTTTGGCAACAAATTACAAGCAAATAATGATTCTTTT
The DNA here is from genome assembly GCA_009936505.3 of Holothuria glaberrima. Lineage (NCBI taxonomy): Eukaryota > Metazoa > Echinodermata > Holothuroidea > Aspidochirotida > Holothuriidae > Holothuria > Holothuria glaberrima. The sequence continues at coordinate 14,114 of WURT03038933.1, forward strand.
ACTCGCATTATGTCAGCAAGGGCGGATCCAGGATTCAAAAGAAAGAGGGTTGGGGTAAAACATATGGAGGAATCAGGGGGCTGCCAGTACCCCCCCCCCCGTCTGACACAGAAGTACCGGCTGTCCCATGGAAATCATGGAGAAAAAGAAATTCATATCCAAATTTTCTTTTTCTATGGGCATCACAAGGTACAAACTTAACATTTGCACCAGCAATGGTAGGTTGAGTCATCCCTACCCCCTCCCCACACACATCTGCTCCTGGGAAGATTTGTATCCTACGACATACAGTAACTTGATTACGTGGCTACTTCTCAATCAGATTCATTCGAATGACTTCATTGAAGTGAAATATTGTGTTTGAGGTATAAATAATTTTAATATATTTAAAACGGTGACTGAAAGGTATAAAGTGATAGGTAATTCAAAATAAGGCAGCATGGTAGCATTTTAAGTATAACATTTTATCAAAGAGTAATTCATTAACGTGTTGCTCATAAATAATTTGTTAGCCCAAACTTTCAAAATGATGCAACATCCGTAAATCTTGAAATAGACCTTTTTCCTAATAGCATTTTCAATGGATTTTGGGATAGAATTTTGTTGTGGGGAGTTTTTTGTCGATGACATTTTACAGTGGCCAAAAACGACGCATACCAAAATTCTATCCCACAATCCTTTGTAATTGCTCTTTGGAAAAGGGGCAACAGGTCAATGCCATACTTTGGGACGGAGATAACTTAGCTTTTTTTTTTTT
>WURT03038944.1:0-14868 GCA_009936505.3 Holothuria glaberrima
GTTAACGATGTGTTTTTTCTCAAAAGGCATCCATACTTGTAAGATGCCCTCATTTATCTTGGTAAAAATTTTGATTCCGCATCCACGCATCAGTGCATCCACCCAGGGAGTGCGTGGAATGGACTTACAAAATTTTCGAAATGTTTCCGCATATACCAACACGTTATCATAGATTACAGCCTTTCCCAAATTTTGACTGAGCATCTGCACATCTGGATGCTCAGATACAACCCTTGAGTGGCACTGCTTGGTATATGTTGTAGAAATCAAATGCAACATTTGGTTGTAATAGGTAGACAAACAGTTACAATATAAATGTTTGAGGGTCAAGAAGCCACTTGGCTCATCAAGGACCCTACTGTATACCAGAGTGATGAGCACCAGCGAAGTTCACCTTCTCTTTTCAACTAGTGCTCAGAAGTTAACAGGGTAGGCATGTATTGATCCCCCCAGTTCTGCCAGGGACTGCCATCTGACAGTCGTGAGTGATTCCACAGTCTTAAGCCACTTTTCAAAGGCTGGAAGGTTGGAGGTTTCTTGCTCTACCCTACTGATTGACAGCTGAACCAAACAGAGTGGACCACTTACTGAATGGGACAGTTTCCCTTCTCAGACAATAAAATATCCACTGGGATCTCATCTAAGGACCTCTAGTATGCAAGGCAGTACACTCAGATCAACAGTCCAATTCCACCCTCAACCTTAGAGACAATTAAAGTCTTTGATTAAAGACAATAAAAACCTTTAAATAACCTTTAAGAGAACTGTATGTTGCTGCTGTTGTATTACTCCAGCCTATACATGTACTCAGAAATGTACTCAGAAATGTACTCATACTTGTGCTCGTACTCGAGTACATTTTCTGTACTCGTACTCGTACTCATGGCTTTGGACTCATACTGTATTCATACTTATAGGGTTTGAAAATCAAGTACTTGTACTCGTACTGGTACTCATGGCTTTGTACTGGTACAGTACTTGTACTCAGGAGTTTGTACTCTCACTACAAGTCTGGTACACTCCTCTCTTTAGAAAATTAAATTTTTTGTCCATTTATGATATTAATCGCTATCAGTATTGTATTTTTATGTACAATTTTTTAAATAACAAGTTATCAGTCATATTCAGTGATTACTTTTGGATGTGTCACAAAGTTAGTTCTTTTCGAAATAGATCTGCACACCTTTTTACTACACATCTGTATAGACCTCCCTCCACCTTGTCCCTTATGTCGCCCTTCATGTTTGGAATTCCCTTCCTCACAGTATAATCAGTTTCCGGTATTCTATCTCCATTCTCCTACAACTTTAAAAGTAAATAAAAATGTTTTCTTTCATCAAGTCTCCCATTATAATGGCTCTAAGTCAAGAAGGTCAAGATTGTCTTTCATTGTTTCCTTTACAGTATTGTTGTTGTTTTCTGTGATCTATTAAATTGCATTTTCTACTGTATGTTCAAGGGGGTATCCATGCCTATAAGCTTTGTTACTGTAAGCTTCCTGTGGATAGCCCTCGCTTGGTCTTTTATTTGTGCATATGTTGGAAATGGCTTATAACACAAGACCGAAATAAATGTTGTTGAAACAAACTAAAAATACTGATACATTTCATTTGAATGCTATCTGTTTGTGGAATCTTCAGTTCTGGAACAAGTCTACAAATACTGTCACTACAAGGGCAATCCATTTCAATGCTTTTCATATCGATACTTTCATAGGGATGCCCATAGAGGCTCCGCTTGATTAAATACAATATCACAATTGTTTTAAACATTACTGACTTAAGTGACCACATTCCAGGCTTGGGGGCTATTTAGAGATCTACAAAAGTAGACCCTTCATTCAGTTTACATGTGAACTTCAATAATGTTTCTTCCTCCTCTAATGTAGGACGTATTATTTCACATACAAATATGGGATAGCTGCTGTACTGTACACTGATATTGACACATCATGTAAGAGTAGTTCTAGTGTACTGTACAATATCTTCATGATACATGCTGCACTGTACACTTTACTCTGGTCAGAAACTCTTGAAGGAAATGAAATGTAATGACAAGCCTTGGTGGATATGCATGAAATAAAAAAAAATCTGTGTTTGTGAATCAGTAAAAAGTCCTGATGTTTCTCTTGAAAAATCTAATGTAAGGTAAGATGGGGGTTTTATGACTGCCTAAGGGTTTTTGGTTTCAAAAATTAAAAAGAGCAAAGTAATTGAACCAAATTACCAAATAGTCAACATCTACTGTACAGTGCCTGTACTACTATTCAGTGTATGTCCATTGTTTTATTTTTCTTTTCCTGGAATATACTGTATGTAATGATGATATTAAAGTGGATGAAAATTGGCTGTTTTCAACCTACTGTACCTTAGGGTACTGTATTTTCAACTGCCCTATTGAAAACCATGCTAATTCTAGGTAAAATGAATTTTGTATCATACGGGTCATAAGCAGTCATGGTGCAGATGTTGTGACACAAGTTACATACTGTATGAAGGTAAAGTTACATTTGGTATATATGGCCATTCATTATATCACTTAAAATTAAAATTATTAAAATTGTAAAAGTTTCCATGATTTTATGCCAGTCAAAAACTACCTGTAGGTAGTCAAAAATAGCCTGTCACATGTAAAAGTGGTGTGTGGTTTTTGACCTCCCCATTAAATGAGGACAGTAACAGTTTTGAAGCAGGTTCTTTTCATTACAAATCTCAACAACCCTTTAGCCTTATCCATCTAGGTTATTAAATTTGACCACTTTACAATTAAGTGTATCGATGTAAAGGTGTGTAGAAGCAAGGCCTTAGCTAGAGATGCATCTCACCAATTTGAATGAGAGATGGTCAAATTTGTGCAGGACGGCTTTTGAGATGCCAATTCATGGCTTGGTCTAGCCTTCCAAATTGAGTTTGATTTGACATCACTTTGCTGAGACATAATTTAATCTCACTGATTGTTCAAGCCAAATTAGTCCCTGCCAAAATCTACTGTATAGGATACAGTAGGCCTACCCTTTTTGGTACGGACAAATTACTTCTCGTAATATAAATTACAGCAGAACACTCCATTGTAAAATGCCTGAAAAATTCAAGGTTTTGGTATTTTTACATCTTTGTAACCATGATTTTTACCCTAATTATGTGAAAAAAGGTGTTGCTTCACCCCCTGGACTCCTATTAGGGACCCTTAGATGGACCTCTAAACACCACCCGTAGAGGGGCTTCATGCTTCGCGCTCGTACTGGTGCCTAAGGTGCCAGATGGATAGTGCCTGGTGAATTAGTAACAAGTGAGACAGCCTACTTTATAATCCTGGCTAAAGCCCCGTGTAGAAGTAAGTCGTGTGGCCTTTCACCCTTTTTAACAAACCATAATTTTGAAACAAATTTATACACATTCAGTTTTCAGGTTTGAAATTTTTATATTAAATGGTTAGCTTGGGTCAGAAGTTTGTTGATTTTTACAAACTTTTGTTGAATTTCCACTTGTTCACACTAGTAGTGGCAAATATCATTTTTACTAATTGCTTCTTCAAGAAATTCAAATTTGGCAGAATGTTCATGGTGGATGTGGTTGAAAACCCATCTTACCCTATTATAGTACAGTACTACTGTACAATCATACCATTCTGAATCTTGCTGAATCTTTGCTCAATCATCTGATGAATGTTATAAGTTCCACACATACAGTACTTTTTTAAAGCAGGCATGAACAGTGGTTACTGTAGGCCTACCAAATTTTTTATAAGGTACATGTATACAATATTTATTCTTTGCCCTAAAATTATAGTGCAAATTTACAACTGCTGTAGCAATGGTTGAGGTTCCCCAAATGGACTTTTACTTTTAGCCCCTCCCCCAACACCAAACCATGCTCCTCACACTGCACAGGCAATTTAATTGTCTACAGTAAGGTTAGTCTTTAAGCATCCAACTGTTTGCATACAGTTCTGTTTGTAATTTGATAATTGTACAGTATCTCTGTAAAGTACTGCACAGTGTGGGCCTACCTCTTTGTACACTGTACAGTACACTGATTGCATCTTTGCTGTGCAGTCTTCATTTATGTGGCCTGTATGGGGGAGGGGTCAGGGGCAGACTGACAATGAACTGGGCACCTGGAAAAAACGGGTATGGGGCCCTCCTTCCCATCCTGAATTAACTTTCCCTCACGGACACTACTTATAATGGTCACGACCTATTCCACATAGGTTACCAACTAAAAAAAGTCGGAAAGTTCCGAGCTTCATATTATTTCCCACTTTCTCCGATTTGTTATTTCCCTGGATTTCCAAATTTTCCAATTTTCATCAAAATTTCCGAATGACAATGTGGGCCCCCTATTTGTGTAGGCCCTCGGGCAGTGCCTGGTTGCCCGACTGCTCTGTTCGCCACTGGGGAAGGGGGTGGGGTACATGTCATTGGTCAATCAGAATGGGTTACATACTGTACATGTGGCCTCCATTCTTGTCAGTTATGGAGAGTGAATACTGTAATGTGAATACCGTAATTTTAGGAATGTGCAATAGTCTATACAGTAGGTTAGTGAATTTTGGAGGGAAAGAAATAAGCCACACAGACCCTAACCTTAACGCTACTCTTGTCTTGCAGGGTTTACTGTGGTTTTTGAGCTATTTGCATGCTACAGTGCATGGTTTTACTACAGGTACATGTATAGTATGCGTGGCAGGGGCTTACGGATTATAATTTACTCTTTCTGAAATAGTGTGTGCATCACATTTGAATGATGTTACTGTGAATGAGACTTAAAAGGCCTACAGTAGTTTATCCTCTTGGCATACAGTAGGCATACTGTACACGGAGGACATGAGAAAAAACTCATTGAAGCATACTTTGTACACTGTGCAATGTTTGCTACAGTATCTTTGTGACAAGTGAGACAAATTTTTGTGATTGAAGATTACATTAGCCTGTAGTTATTTTTATTTATTAGTCTTAATTATTACTTTTTAATTCATTATTGTGCATGTAGGTTAATCCAGAAGATGTCCCCAGAGCAGCAAATCTCTACACCGATATTGCAAATCAGGTTGGAAAGATCTATTTATGAAGTTCCATACGATTAAGTGTTAAGTATAAATTACAATGTCAGTTCAGTGTCTATATTTTCATTGAAAGTAACTTTTCAGATGTTAACTTGCTTTAGCTAAATATATGAACTGATATGAAAAATAGTGTTGTCACTTGCCCATTGCCACCGTTTCACATTTAAACTTGTCATTGTCAGAACTGCAACATGCCCCAAAATTTGCTAAAGAGTAAAGATGTCATCATGTTTTGCATCTTAGCAGTTAGGACTATGCATAATATTGGAGGGGAACACCTCTTCCATTGGATCAAATCCAAAGACCATAAATTATGAAATAACTAGTAGTCCAGCACTAAACAAAATCTGACAAACATTTATATCTCAAGCTATAAGCCTTGTACTGTAGGTTCATTTTACACCATAGGCCATAAATTATGAAAAAAACCTGCAGTCCAGCACTAAATAAAATTTAATGAACACTAATGTATCTTTAGCTATAACCTTTGTAGGTGTATTTTACAGAAATTTTGTGAAAGCAATTCAGTGTGATTACACCAGATTTAAAAGTATCAGTGCTATACTTTATAGGGTATCTAGTGCAAGTAGCTTGGCCATGACTCAGTGAGGACCAAGTTAACCAGACCTGTTAAGGACATGGGCTGTTCACAAAGTGAAAATCTTTTTTTACTGGTTTTGATTTTTTTTTTTGTCATTGTTCATTATGATGGAAAGTGCTTGTAAGAATGATTTTAGTTGTGAATTAAAAATCTGCTATTTGCAGTATTATCCTAAATGTGTTTTCACAGTAACCAGTAATCACCAGACATTTTTGGAACAAGGAATTATCACTTTTAAACTGTTTTGTTTGCATTTTGAAGCATTGTGGTAGTAACATTTTTCTCATATTGAAGGGATATTAACTAAACCTTAAACTTGAACAGACAGTGATCCTATTTTGAACTGTTTATAGGCTGCCAGTAGTGTGGTTGCTGTTTTACAATATACAGCATAAGAATTCATCGCATTTAGTAGGGTTGGAAACCTTATTTTCAGTGAATTATTGTGAGGGGACAAATTGTAACTTGAGTTACCGTAGCATAAGTTACCGAGTTGTAGACCATTTGCATGCTATTAGTCAGTGTGAGATTTCTTGGTAATCTACAATTTGATTGGTAGGGTACAACTTTCATATTAAACCTTCTCCAGAGCTCATTTAGTATGAGGACACTTTTTGTATAAATTACAATTCCCAGTTTTAGGGGTTTGAGAAATGAAATGTGAGTTACCGACTCTTTTTCATCTAACAACATCACTTGGAGCAATTTATTACATTTTTTATTTACTGCTTGTGCATGCCTGAACATAGTGTGACTACTGTACCTTAAAGAGACTAATTAATGAAAGTTTACAGGTTGGAAAATATGGTACAAAAAGAAGACACAAAACCTCTAAAATGTAAGGTGAGTTATGGTGGAAATGCCCCTGTGGTGTAAGTGATACAATGTCATACTGCTGAAGGAAACAATGTTCTTGTGACAACTTGAAAACTCTGTATTGAAACCAATGATCGGTAGCTTTCAAACATTGACAAATGAGAGTGTGTTGTACAATTGAATTTTTTCAGTTTTATTATATACAGTATTACACCATTTCGTGTTGACAGGTGGCAACTGTTACAGATTTCCTACAGAGCATATTGAATAAAGTGAAAAATGGTGAAGTAAGAACCAGCAAAGGCATTAGCTTTTTGGAAATTAAACATCAGTTACTTTTGAGGTTTGTGGAATCCTTTATTAAAATATTAGAAACTACTTTACTATGGTAAATTGCCATTCTTGTTCTAAAGCTTGATTTTATTGACATACTGTACAGTTGAAGGATTCTACCAAAAGCTCACTGGGGTTCGAAATAGCAGGACAGCAGGAATTCCATGCTCTGTAAACTTTATTGGGTTAGCAGATTTTCAGGTTGTGCAAGGGAAGGACCTTGTTGATTCATAAAAGTCAAAAATTAAAATTTCCATTTTTGTTTTTGAGTACTGTAGCATCTATTTAACTACAGTGATGAACGCTATAGTTGATGAAGGAAATCTTACATATTTGTCATAAAATTGGCTTTTATCATTCAGGTAAACCTTCCCTCTGACAACTTTGGTTTCAGTTGCTTTTATCTCATCTTATCCCCCTGGAGTCATAAAAATAAATTTAAACTTATATTCTGATGTTTTATGGCTTTGCTGTGACTGTCATGACCATTTAATCCATCTCATACAGTGCAGAGTACATTGCGGGGTGATCTTGTAAGGGATTTGCCAGATACAAACTTCAATGAGTTCAAAAAATGAAGAAAATTTTTCTCTCTGAGGAGGAGAAAACCACATCTCAATACAGTAGCTTCTAGTGTTTGGAAGATACTAATTTTCAAAGAAATGCAATTTGTTCTCAAGATGAAGTGCATTATGGGAAATCTGTGATGTCATAATGGCACATAAATTTGACATAGAATTGAATTTCTTTATAATTATTGATGCAGCTGTAGGGAATATTTAGCAGCTTTGTTTGTTATGCCCTACATATGGTGTAGATTTGTGCTAAGATTTAAAATGTAGTCAGCTGCCAGACTACTTATTAAGGCTTATTTTGACGTTTGTGTTGTACTTTCTTTTTTCAGTTACTTAACAAATCTCACTTACTTGATGTTACGTAAATCAGAAGGAAAGAAATTACAAGGTGATGAGGCAATTGACAGACTGGTGGAGATTAGAACAGTCCTTGAAAAGATGCGTCCCATTGATCAAAAGCTTCGTTATCAAGTTGATAAGCTCATAAAGACAGCAACGATGGGAGAAATTGCTCCGAATGATCCACGAAGATTTAAACCTAATCCAGATAACCTTGTCAGTAAGGTGAGTTTCATGGATGTGGGTGTAGACAGATTCTTCCTTGTGTACAGGCCTGTAGCCACAGAAAGGGGAGAAGGGCATTTTTAAACAATCTTGTTGAGCATTTAAGTTATGCCTCACATTTTATACATGTTACCCCATATTTTGTTCAAACTTACCTTTCAATTGAGTAGTCTCTGGTTTAAATTTAGATTTGCTGCTAAGATACTGTTTGATTTCCTGTTGAAGGCAAAAGGAATGTACCCAATCACGATAGCTTGTGTACAGTATAGTGTGTGTTTGCGTGTGCGTGCATTTGGGTATGTTTGTGATGCTTACCTTGTAAACATGGTATCTCAAAGAAAGGAATGGTGGATACTTTTCATACTTGATGTATGGATTTATCACTTCGAAAGGAAGAATCCTATTGTTTATGGTGAAGGTCAAAGGTCACATCAGGTCACAAACCAAAAATCTTGTAAACACAGTATCTCAAGGTAGGAGGCATGCATACTTTTCATCTGTGGCATGTGGATGGGTTATAGTCAGGAAATGAAAACAATTGTTTTTGGTAGAGGTCATAGCCTGGTCATATGAGGTCCCCAGAGGTCAAAAAGTAAAACCTCATAAACAATAATTTAGGATATGATTGATAGATACTTTTCATACTAAAGAAGTGTATGTATAAGTTTATCATATTGAGAGGAAGAATTAATATTTGAGTAGAGGATGGAGGTCATGTGAGGTCACCAGGGGTCAAATACCAAAAACATTGTTAGCGTGATATGTTAAGGTAGGAAGCATGGATACTTTTTATTCTTGGCCTGTGGATGCGTTATAGTCAGCAGATAAACCTTACTGTTTATGGCCGAGTTCAAAGGTTATCTGAGGTTACAGAGATGAAACAATGAAAAGCACACAAGTTGCTTGTAAAAGCTATAGTTCGAGATGGGAATGGTGGATACCTTTCATACTTGAAAAGTTTGTTATATTGAAAGAAAGAAGTTTGTCGTGTGAAAGGAAGAATTTTTTTTTGTGGGAGGGGTTCAGAGGTCACCAACTGTCAACACTGAAAATCTTGTAAATTTTATTTCTCAAGGTAGGAACCATACTTAGTTTTCATAATTAGCATGTGGGTGTATTTTTGTCAGTAGATTGACCTATTGTGTTTGATAAAGGTCAAAGGTTATCTGAGGTCATTGGAGATGAAAACCATGTGAACTGCTTCACAAACATTTTAAGAGAGGGATAACAATGGTGCAGCTCATAGGGTGACCTCATTTTGAGTGAAAGAAATGTATTGCTTTTGTGAGGGTCAAAGGTCATTAGGGTCAACAAATGTCAAATAGTGTTAACTTCATAAATATGTTATTTGAAGAGGTAACCTGGATAGATAATTTAGGTGGCTTTCTTCTTATTTGTCAAACAGGGTTTATACTATTCCATCAAAACCAGTTACATAGCTGATGAAGTTGATTTCTCTCCTGGTCTGTAGCATCCTTGTTTTGACCAGTCAAATACAGTAGCTTACTTTTCTTGCTTTTTTGAAGCTGTTCAACTTTGTTGAAGCCATTTAAGTCAGTTCTTGTTCCCACTATTGCAAGGCTCTTTGATGGCTTCTCAGTAAGCCTTGTTTCAATTCCTTTACTTTTTTGATGAAATACATATAAGATTTGATTTGATTGCTTCACAAGTACAGTGAAAGGACCAATCTCCACGTCCCAGTTGGTTTATATTTTTCCCAAAAGTTTACTCCATTGCTTTCTTTTATGTCAGCAACTTCTTTTCTTCATCTGTCTCCCATAAGGATGATTCATTACCAGTTCTTCACCCTTAAAAACACCATGTCAGTGGCTTGCTAAGCATTTTCCAAAATTTACTATATCCTCCATTGTAATTTGCCATTTTGAATAAAAATCACCTACCTTATTGCCAGTGAGCCACAACTGGAAAAAAGGCCGTGGCCGGCTTGACTTGAACCAATTGGTTGGAAACTGGGCCGTTAAACCTCATCTTAATAACTAACTTACCTTATTGTGCAAGCTACATCTCACAGGTTTGCAGATTTCATTGACCAATCCGAGCACTGCTCACATTCATTTGAAGGTACAGTATGAATGCTGTCTTTTGATGCCAGTCAAAGTAGGTTGACCAATCTCAAATTGTAAGAATGTAACAGTGAATGTATTTTAGGTTGATTAGTTGCCTAAGATTACAAAAATGCTTTTATCCATGCAGCTTCAGACAGCAGACTCTGAAGGGGCAGATGATAATGAGGAAGATGAAAAGACCCCAGGGGTACAGAAGTATGTCCCTCCTAAGGTGGCTGCCATGCACTTTGGTGAGTGTTCCATTTCTGTATAGTTTTACTTGTTGGATTTAATGGATGTAAGTGACTTTCGTTGTTTTGAACCAATCACAGAAATGAACAGGAATACACTAAAAAATACAGTAAATAAAAAAGACACTTGAAGATTAGCCGTGAGGAGTCCAAAAGGCACTATGAAAGCAGTTTTATGATAGGTACACTGTATACAACCTTTATCAGAAAAGCAAATATGGATAATATAACATCACTTTCACATAGCAGGACCAAGAGATGGCTTTAAACAGTGTTTGACCAGATTAGCCTAATGTAATGAAAACAAATAGCTGATAGAACTGTGATTTTCAATGACAATGGAAAACCACATACCACAAAAATAAATCAATGTTTTGTTGTTACCAGACCTTTTTTTAAGGAGCACCACTAATGGAGATCCATGCAACAGGCAAACTAATTTTAGTTCACCTAAGGCTTTATCACTCACTGTATAAAATGATTGGAACCATCCTAGTCCTAGTTAGTTCACTTGCTGAACTATAAACATGGCTCAAAATGGTGTGCATAATATGACTCATTGGCAAAGAAAATGCCATCTCAACATTTCCAAAATCATGGAGAAGATTTTGCAGTGGAAATCTTTGTGTGCATGGCTGAAAAGAAATCACCATGAGCAGGAACAAGTGAAAATAAATCTGTGGTTTGTCACTCTGTTGGACACTCATTTGTGTAGAAAAGCAACATACACCAGATATACAAAACCTAAGAAAACATACCATTTGGATGGAATTCGAAAGTTTTAGGACTGAAAGAAAATCCTTAAAATATGTAGAGTGATTTTAGAACAATTTACAGGACACTTGTTCATATTAATGAACCATCAACATGGATAGTGAAGACCAGTCCAAGGATAAAGTAAAGGGGACTTGATTTATATATGTAGCACCAACACAACATCACAATAGGGTACTTTATTACATCTGAATATTAGGACTCTTACATGCCAAATCCAGTTTCCCAGTTCAAGAAGGGTTACAAAGATGAGTGCCAGTGCTTTTACACACAATTAAGAGTTAGGGTAATAGGTAACTGAAAGGCAAGTCATTTTGAGTACTTTGACAATACTTTAAATAGTGATAACCAACCTTTTTGCATAGGGGACCTTTCTTACCCCTTGAGCAATTCCATGCAATGCATCACATATTACATTCCGTGATCTACAACATTGGGTGGTCCATCAGTATTTTTTAATAGAGTTCCTAACAATGTGTGGACCATGGGTTGTGTAGTTGCTTAGATGAGGTTTTATGGCTCAACCATGGTTTGTGTAACACTAACCAAAGCATCCATCTAAAGTCTTTGTGTGCATTTAGGAAGTACCTAGGTGAGGACCGTCATCTTCCAATTTTGTGAAAGACCTGTACCATGTGTCACCTGTGATGCACTTGTGTGTAACCAGGGCCTGGCAGTGTACAGATGTATCCACACATAGATTGCATTCACTGCATAATCACTCAGAAGGTACAGGTTTTGCTGTTACACGTGTACCATACTCAAAAGTGCATTTCCCTGAGCAGTGCACAGCACTCAGTTGTAGGCGTATGTGTTTGCTTGTAGACAACTTGTGGACTGCCTCAAATGTACGAGATTTAAATGTGGGTTTTCTCTACTGGAGATGCGACAAGTTTAGGTCAATTTCAAATGTCCTGCTCGTAAAATGCGACTTCTGATTTTGGATTCCTGGCTGGGACTTAACTCTTTTTGCATTTGCATATGTGCCTGGGACTGTCATGATGCCATTTGAAAGAATACAAGTTGGATTTGCTACACAAGTGTGACTCTAATAGAGCTTTGGATACCTTACCCCATGTTGCAGTCGTCTGAGCTGAAAGATACCCATGTATTGGACACTATTGTTATTCAGAGAACAGTATACTGATAGCTTCATTTTGCATTACCCCTGAATCTTACCTGTTAACTTGTTTCTTTCCTTTTCAGATGGTGATCTGACAGTCAAGGAGAGGAAGGAGATGCAGCTCGAGAAAGCCAAGAAGAGAGCCCTTAGTAGTTCACTTATCCGAGAACTCAGAGGTGAAACTGTTTTTTTCACATTAGATGGGGACCTAAGCCTACTACTGTATTTCAAAAATATATATTAGAAAGATTAAGCCGGGAAAACTCATTGGTGCAACTCCCATCTTACAGGACTGAGCTGTGTTTGCATTAGGCAGCGGAATTGGGTGATTCCTGCACCCTTCATGCAATTTCCACACCCTTTTCAACAATCCTGCAAGTTTAAAATTCATGTGTGGGAATTTCCTATATCTTTTAAGGGAAACCTGTTCAGAAAAAGTTGACTTTTTATGTTGTGGCTTATTGAAACACTGTCCTTGAACCAAACTCCCCCTGGATACTTGGGGTGGGGGGGATTTTTCCCCAAAATTATGAGACCTAGTGCTAACATTGGTACTGAGGTATGAAGTATTGAAGTTTAGACTTGTATTTCAAATGGTACATTTTGCAATAATTTTGTGATGTAGGTTGCTATCATATGACACAATCTACAATTGTGTTTTGTGTCTAATTTCATTGAGCCCATTCCATCTTGTTCAAAAATGTGGATGTTGTTGGTGCCATGTGGTTCTAAAGTGATTTGTCAATGTATTAAGTCCTTGAATGCTTTGCTAGAAGTAGGCTGTTTTGAAAGGTCATCCAACTATTATGATTTCAAAGGAAAACAAAAGCAACAGATCTTTTTATTTATGAGAATAAAATTTAACATGTTCATATCTCATGAGCAAAATCAACTATAAAGATTAGAATTATACCAGTAAGTACCATTTATCACCTTCAGTAATATATGTGTTTTCAGTGTAAGACTGTAGGTCTCTTTTAAAATTCAGTTGGAGGCAAGTTAATTTGCATAATAGAGGAGATACTTTTTTAAGAAATATTTGCAACTTCTGATTACCATCCAAGGTTAACTTTTTTGTCTGAATTATGATACCATTGGTTGAAAGATGTTGTTTTACACAAGGTACAGGACTTTTCTGGGGTATCTTTTACCCCTATCCTCAGCTCAACTGTCCACTTCATTACTGATTCAATCCAAACATTTTCTTTCACTCCAGATCAGTATCATGAAGGACCTGAAGAGATTTCTGTAAGTTTTTTAGTGGGATTAGATATAATTTGCCTAGTGTAATTATCCTCATTATGCTCAGATGAAGTTTGGCCTGAGATTTTAAAACTGCACAAGTTTATGAGGAAGAGATCCTCTGGATCAGAAGTTTGCTCAGTTTACAAAATCTCAGAGGTTGATGTCAATCTGAGATTTACATGCTTTAAATCAGTTCGTAATGCTACCATTTCTTTGCTGTTGATTTCAGGGAAACTATATCCACGTACAATGCCTGACATATTTTAAGTCCCATCTCAGTAGCCTTTGTTGAACCTCTGAATATGCACTTGACACATGCTTGTAGGGTGTTTGAATTCTATTTGTAAAAATTGATATTTTGTATCAACAGGAGACAGAAAATTCTGCTGCAAGAAAAGCACATGAGGCTGCCAAACATCAACAAGAGTAAGTCATTCACTAACTGTAATGGTTTGTAAGCAAAATAGAAGTATTATTACATTAGCCATAAATCTGTCAAGGAGTGGGGAGTTTAAAATTTGTAAATGCATTGTAACAATGACACTACTTGGGTTGGAGCAGGGGTGGAGGCTGCACCACTTTTGTCCAAAATTTCAATGCACGCTTTCCTCAAAATAGTGTAGGTTTGCCCCCACAGCAAGTTTCCTCTCTGAAAAGCAGAGTTGTAATAAGTCACTCAATTTTGCAGTCAACTTGAGTCATTTACTACTTTTAATATGAATCAAGTCATTTTATTATTTTTATGAGGAAAATTATGATACAATTTCTAGAGTCATTTCCCTTTTAAAAATTAGTGACTCAAGTCATGACTTGTTACAACACTGCTGAAAAATGTGGGGATTGCAGACCCCTGCCTGGTATGCCTGTGGAAATACCTCTGATTGTCCTTTCTAATTTGCATTATACTTAGGTATAACTGTTTCTTAATTATGTCTCTTCTTTTAGTGTCTTGTCACCCTGTGGCATTTATAATTCGCATTTTCAACAAGTGTTTATCAAGTTTGTTTAGACAATGAATAGCCTTTCCTTAAACTGTGAGATGTGTTGTGAGAGTTCTTCATTTGACACAATTTTTTTGACAGATTTGAAGAGGGCAATTTCATCCGACTTCCAGTCACCAGGAAGGAAAAGGTACCTCTGATTAAGTCTGGCTTGTCCAGAAATTTCTTGATTGTAATCTTAGTCTTACAGGGTTGACCACCTGTTCCATAATGTGAAATTGAAGCAGCTAAGATAAATCTTGGGCCAGGTTCCATTTCCTCAAATTCTTGTCCAGTAAGGTTTTGTTCCTATTTAGCCGTAAAGCCTTATCATGGTCACCCTGCTGTTGGGGAAGGTGTTTACATTTGGTCTTCTCTTATCCCTGGATGTCAGGGAGCAAAATGAGAAGGAACTCACTCCCCTACCCCAAAAATGTGGAGGACCAAACTGGGATAAAAATGCTCACCTTTTATGA
>WURT03038955.1:0-14868 GCA_009936505.3 Holothuria glaberrima
ATGTATTGTATTGTTTTTGTTTTCGCCTTTTGTACTGTCGGAATTGACCTTTCGCCTAACCGGTCGATCTAGCGTTACATATCTATATTTATATGTGTTCTGTGTTAGTTGTGACCTCTTTGTAAGACCTCCAGCTCCCTACAGAATTTCACCTCGTAATGCCAAAGTGCCTACCCGACTCCACGAATTCTATAGTGAAGTCACAAGTCACCCTCCTTACTACTGTATGTTGAAAGCCACTAGATGCCAATGCAGTGTGTGCATGTACCCATGTCACTTCACCAGATACCCACCAGCATGTCATCTCCATATGGTATCCTTTCTGGGTTGTCTTTCCAGTCATAGCTTGAGTAATAAGATCCAAACATTACATCATCATAGTAGTAGTTATAATCCCAGTCGTCATAGTAACCGACTCCACACCATCCATATGACTAGAGAGAAAGAATAAAGAAGGCAGTCTCAGCAAGCCATGCATATAGGGAAAAAAAAACTGGCTCAAACTTAATCTACTTTTGGGTAAATGTTTCCAAGGAACTGAATTTTATCTACTGTATGCATTTTGATGATATTTCCATTCAGTTCTTTACACAAATTTATGGTTCATAAGATCAGATACATGTAGACTTACCCCATTTTTTCACCACAGTGAACTTGAAGTTAGCAAACATGACCCCATAACCTCACACTGATTAAATTAAATATAGTAAAAAATTAAATAAAAGACAAAAAAAAAACACACGTTACAAAGGTTGGAAATATCTCATTGGTAAAAATCCCATCTTCACAGGACACTTTTGTACTGTGATATTAAGGAAGTTATACATCAGATCAAGTCAAGTAAAGTATACTCAATCAATTAAAAGTGATTGAAGTAATGTACTCTATAATTTGTGGTGTCACACTAGCCCTAATCAAATTACATTCGTTTTATCAAAGGTCTCTACACCTTGTGCCAAAATATAATGATAATCCATGTTATTCTTAAAGGAATTTGCCAGAGACAAAATTCAATGACTTTATTATAAAGTGCAGAAAATGTTTCTCTTTTAAGAGGTGAAAACCGCATCTCAATAGCTTGTAAGCTTTTGGAATGTACTTATTTTCAAAGAAATGCAATTTTCAAGTGCATTATGGGAAATCTGTGATGTCGTCACGACACATTTATTTTACATAGGAATAAATTTCTTTATGATATTGATATTGCTGTAGAGAATATTTACCACCTTTGTTTAGTATGCCCAACATACTGTATGGTGTAGATTTATGCTAAATCTACAGTAAATGGACACATATTCAAACATTCCAACAGTACCATATAACAAGGAATGGGAGAACAATGGGAGACCTGAAGAATATGGGGAAAACCCTAACCCTAACAAGTCTGACAATGTACAATAATACTAGGAGAGGACAGACTAGACTAGAAATGCAAGCTGGACAGGAAGTGTGTAGGGCGCCATCTAGTAGGAGTTTGTTCATTGCCAAGAGTAGATGGGGCTGTCCAATAGTAGTAAAAGAGGAGGTAAGTACTGTAGGAGCGAAATTAGATTTCTAGGACAAACAGGACATTCAATTATAAAGAAAAACAAAGAGAATCTGAGGCAATGTGCCCACTTTACAGTACACAGGCCTGATATTCTGTGACCTTAATGAGAACTGAAATAAGCAGTCTTTAATATGGGATACAGTACCTCGAGTTAGGAAAAACGAGTATTGCTACTGGGTTTGGAGGGCATGAACTGGAATTTTTTATTTTTTTTCATATAAGACCCTTGTAAAAAGCCACTGGAATCCCAGGAGAAAATTCCAGTCAAGTAAAAGGTATTTGGAGTTGGGTTTTAACAGGTACCTGAAAGAACCAGTTAGAACCAGTTAAAACTTGACACCAACTGATTACCTGTTAGCTAATTGAAATTTTTCCAGGGATAAGCCTTTAATGAAAATGCAAGCACTTGCTTCAAAACATGCCAGGGTTTCCCCTGGAACTTGCTAGTTTCCCCTGGCATTCATTTTGTAAGGCCGCCACCTCACAGTTTTTGGCCACCACCTCACTGACATTTGCTATCATTGCCACCTGTACTGTACTACAGGTAGCTGTAGAAGTATTCATACTGTAGTTCTCCTGCACTGCTGGTGCCAAAGCTGGCATCATACAGTATTACCCCCATGGACTATAGAAGAAATGTCCAAGTGTCAATGGGAGAAATGTCCAAGTGGGGATTGTTGGGGGTTGTCCTAGAGCCCTGATTACATTTGGTACAAAAATCCCCCTCCCCACCACAAACAAACAAACAAATTTACTTTGATCAAAGGGGTAATATGGTCCAAAACTGGCACCATATTATACCCATGGACTAATACCACCTCACACTTTGTGAAACCCTGGGGAAACCCTGCATGCTATAACGGTAAAGATAAATTTACGGTATTTCAAGTAAATATAAACATTTTTCATTCTAAGGAAACAACAGCAGGTACAATCATTCCACAAGGACATTGTAAATCATTACACAATCAACGTTTTGCAATTACTGTAGAGCATTCACAGTTGATGTCAATAGTTGGCATTGGTTGGCATAGAGCATGACCAAGAACAAACTGTATGCCTGCATGTTAGGTTTTGTGCATGTACTGTAAATGCTGGCATGACTGCACGCAGAACATAGACTACCGTATATTGTCTAATAAACACTCCCCTTCTTATAAATGCCCCCCCTGTAAATTTTTGAAAGGGAAAACAGTTGTTCAGTAGTCATTTGCAGAGGGAGAAGTCGAAGGTGTTTTGGTTTTTTTTATTAAAAACAAAGGGACTATAACAACAGGTACAGGGAAACAGCAACACTGCAAGGATACGGAGGATTAGAGGTGCCCTGCAAGTAAACCTTCACTTCTGCAGATGTAAGAAACTCATAGCCTGTTTGAAGACACTACTATAGGCTTAGCGGTGAGTTATATACAGGCCATCAAATGAACTCCCCCTTTTCAAAAATGCAATGCCCGGGGCATTTACAGTGCATAAGAGAATATACAGTACGGTACTTACAGTAGAATCTACTTTTCATTGTGACGACAGCGCAAGTGCACCTTTTCAAGTCTTTTGCCAACAAGCCGCGATGACATTTGTTTGTAAAAATGAATGGGGTCTATTGATTTAATAAATTTCAAAATTTCATATGATGGCAACTGTCTAGGAAGATGGTGGAGCTTGGCCAATAATACAGTACATTTTTCTAATCTCCACATACATTAATATTATTTTCTTGTAATTGTACACTTTGGGTACACTTACAGTAAAACACCACTGTTGTTTCTCTCTCAACTCTGCAACCACTTTTCTCCACCATATAATCTCATGCTTTCATTATCATGTGAATGTATGGGAGACATTGGAATTGATTTCCATCACCTATCTGAAAGTCATATCCATATCTATTTCAAGACAAAAAGCAGCACTCAGAGTGCGTACTAACACTGTCATTCCTCCATATCTGTAGCTGCTAGGTATGCCCAAAATAACTGACCGTAAATTCTTAGTTATGTGTAGTATGCAAGTTCTGTACTGTACTTTATAATGCTTTTAGAACTCCCCTTACATAAAACTGTACCTTTAATGATGATTCCGAACAATCTACACCACTGCAAATAATGATAAAACCAATGAGTAGAATAATTAGAACTGCACCCAGCCCTTAACAATTTTAATAACAAAAAGACAGTCACACGTTTACATTTAATTCAATCATTAACTGCAATTTGCTCTTTGTACTTACCCTGGTAAAACGACGATGGACGAAGAATCCAATACACAAGAAAGTAAGGAGGAAAAAGAACCCAATCAGTAAGAACAGGCTGAAACACTTGCAGGCCCGACTCCCTCGCCTGGGGTGGGGTGGACTGTAAATAGGTTCAGGATTGAGTGGAGCTGGCTCCTCAGCAATCTAAGGAAGAAAGAATGGAACAGTTATGGATTACTGTACATATCACTTATCAATTTTTTCTTAACCAGCCTTAGGCTTAAACAAGTCTTTAAGGGATGTTCCAAACAAGAGTACAGTATACACTATATTCCATTCCCCATGGCCCGTCTTTGCTAACCATATGCTATGTGTATAGTATCTGACAATCATCCGAAGCTCAATACCTCATGATCAGCTGGCCATACTGCAAGAGTTCCCAATTGTTTTGGATTACTGGCCAATTTTTCCTGATTTTATATTTGATAACAGTTAAAGGCAATAGGCAGTCACCTCAAAATTTGCTCTGAAAAATCAGCAAACTCTTCCAAATCTCCACTTATTGCATTACAAGCAACTCTGAAAGACATTTTGAACATACTGTTACTCTTACAAACAATAGGTAAGACAAGGACTAATTCTCCTTGAATTTCACAATTCACTAACAAAAATATTGTCACATGATCAAAATACAGTGGGCCATTCATGAACAAGAATGACAGGGCATACTAAATCTGATTGTGGTGACTGTATTTTCCCTTTAATGTTGGCAGAGCACAATCAAAAAGGTTAATTTTGTGATTTGAATTTTTGGCTGTACAGGTATTCCCCCAGCCATTGCCATGTACATACTGGGCCAGTAATGGCCCATGGGCTGTCACTTGAGAGACAAAGCCATACTGTATGCCACTGTGCTAGGTACTGTACATGTACTGATGCACAACAAGCTTGCTTCCCCACTCACCCCAGGCACCCCCACTTACCCCAGGCACTGGCAGACCCAGGGCCTTTGTTTAGGAGGGGCAAAACATGGTATAATGATATGGGAGAGGGATCTACCCTCCCCTCCCCTTTAGAAAATTTATCTACAGTAGGACTGCATGCCCTCGGATGCGATTTGGTGCAACAAAATGTCCAATTTTGAAGTTAATTTTCTTCTATAAAATTTTCAGAAACAATATTTTGGCCTACCTTTGGGTGGGGCCATGGCCCCCGTTGCACCCCCCCCGGATCCGCCAGTGACGCCAGGCATCGTCAGCTGTTCAACATTTAGAATGAGTACTTACAGTACATTGATGCATCTCTAAATCACATTAATCTCTAAATCACATTAAGTGACACACTCTACAGTACTGTACTGTGCGTAACAGTTCTAACCGATGCTGTAAATTGTAGTTTGCATTTCTGACCAGCTTTTAAAGAGCAAATCTGGTTTATATCCCAGACAGTTCCAATTCTCCCATATGCAACTTGTAGCTCCCCTGTAACTGTATAATGCTCCTCCTCTTGCAGACACAAAACCTATTTTGTTACTTAAGGCCATGTCATGGTGAGCATACCAGCCTACAAGCTGGGCTTTAATGTGTAGTCCAAGCACTCTCTCTGAATTGTATGGAATGTGAGCTACACTGCACCTTTTGAAGTTTTAAACTTTGCTGTCAATCAAAGTCACCAACTGAGAATTTCGATACTCCCACACTAAAGAATACACTTTGGGGTGACCAGTCTTTAAGCCATTACAATGTCTGAAAACTTTGACATTCTACTGTACCGAGAGGAACAGTTGAATCTGACTCACACAATGACTCCCCTGGTTAGGAAATGACTTGATCCTTCATCACCTTGGTGACTGACAATATGGTACCAGCCCTGTACAGTGACTTACTGTACATGTCAGTCACATTGTCATTATCAATGACACACCTTTGACTGACCTTGACTGACTGTGCCTGAATATACCTGGGGAGTTGAAACATCCAATAGATAAGTGGGGTTGTTTATACCACCAAGGAGGTAATTAAAATAAAAACACCTCCCGGGTGCTATACCCAGCTGACAGTCCTTGAGTTATTGCTCCTGTTTAGGATACACCATACAGTATATATGTAAAAGAAATGGATATCATACTTTTACTTTTTTCTTTTTTTTTTTTTCTCAGTGCCACTTGGACTCGATCAAAGAAAAGAAACCCGTACTGTACTGTACTGTTCAGTATTGTACTGAACTAGAACTAGCAAGTACTACTGTACTAAAAGTACTGTACATATTGGAACTTGCCCCTTTTGTAGTTTTATCATGAAATTCTAGACTTGCTGCAAGTCCTTTGCAACCTTCAGCATTCCACTGTGTGTAGTGAAGAGCACTTTGATTCAGGACTTATTCCTTCTTAAAAAGAGACTTGGATATCAAAGCAAACATTGAAAAATTTCTGCTAGGGCGATAAAACTGAAAATCTCATGTCTGTACCTTCCACGTGACTTAAAGTCCTTGATTTGGTTTTACAGCACAATATACTGTACTTTACCTTAGAACTTTGAAAGGTAAATAGAACAAAATTTATTTGCTTGTAATCATTTAAATCAAACAGTATTCTTTGAAAGAGGGAAATTTAGCCTTTAATACTTCAATTCTTTAGAAGCTGTTAACAGAGCACATACTCCACAGTATTCAAGGTAATGATGCATGCACTACGTACTATACACACTGTGTGCATTCAACTGTAACCGCATGTACTGTATACATGTCCAGAAAGTTAGATCTTCCTTTTGTGCAACTCAACTACTTGTACACAAGGAAGTTAAATACCAGTCTCAACAAGGTAATGGTACGCCATAGGAATGTACTACTCTACTTACTGCATACATGTATGGTACTTACTGTATGTTGTTACTGCATGGTACCTACTCTACTAATATAACGATATACTTTCTGCACTTGATAAGCACAATGATGTCATTTCAATTATGCAAGATTTCAGTGCTGCTTTTGACGATATTCTTTTATCTAGGTTAAATCATTGTTATGGCATAATAGGGTTGCATTAACAGTGGTTTTGGTCTTATTTGAATAAAAAAACACAGTGTTTTAACTGGGTCATTATTTTCTGAGTCTGTGCCTCTTGATTGTGGAGTCCCCCAAGGGTCGGTATTAGGACTTGTGCTTTTTGGTCTATATACAGCGCCGTTAGATGATATAAAAGTTCGTCATGGGTTGAACTACATGTTATATGCTGATGATACCCCATTGTATGTCACTTGTAAAGGGAGCTTATCACCCGTCACCAAGATTGAGTCTCGTATTGATAAAAACTGCCCTAGAATGACATACAAATATGTTTGCTTTAAGTGATGGTAAAACTGTTATTGTAAAATTTTCCTCAAAGTTTGGTCGTTTTAATGGTTTTCCAATTATGCAATATACATACAGGAAAAGATAATATCATACCATCTGTGAAGGTTTGCAGTACTGGTGTAATTATGGATAATAAGGCTACTATGTCAGCTCATGTGTCAAATCTTTGCAGGTCTGCTTCATTTGCTCTTTACAAAATTGGTAAGATTTGCAACATCTTAGAACAGTCTACAACAGACAAATTAGTTCATACTTTTGTAACTTCCCATTTAGATTACTGCAATAGTTTAACATTTGGCCTACCCATTTATGAAATCCGCAAAGTTCAATTAATCAAGAATTTTGCTGCTCGTTTGATAACAAAAACAAATAAACATGTGAAAATTACTCCCGTTTTAAAAATTTTACATTGGCACTCCATACACCAACTAACTGAATTTAAAGTTTTGTTTTGTTTTTCAAATTTTATATGGCATAGCACCAGCCTACAAAATGAACTTTAACTCTGATGTTGTTCTGGTCATGCTCTTTGCTCATCTGCCAGACCCTTTTTCAAACTCTTGTAAATTGTAACTTTCACAGGGACAGAGAATTTTTTATATCTGCTCCAAGGCTTTGGAATATTTTGCCTTACTATATTCTTGTTTTACCCACTTTTGATCAGTTTAAATCACATCTTAAATCAAATCTTTTTATCAAGTATTTTGGTAGTAGTTAATTCTCTCATGTTTTTATTGTCCTTGATTCTTCATTCTTTCTGTTTTATTTTTTATTAAGTTTTAATCGTCTATTTGCTACAGTAAGTACTTTCTCTTCATCATTTGTTTGCATGCTTTAACTTTTCTATTCTTCTTTGTTGCATTTTAAAAGCACTTTTAAAAGTTTTTTATGTAAAGCACAATATAAATATATTTGATTATATTATTACTGTATGTACTACTGTACATGAAAGAGGCAGTGTGTCCATGCAGGTCTCCCATACAGGTACAGTACAATAGGATAACAATGCACTGTCTAACATCTAAGTAGAATACATACACTACAGTACTCTCAGTAGTACAAAGCCTTCTTCCCCCTCCCCCCCCCCCGGCCCCCACCCCCGTTTTTAAGATGCATGAACATTCAGGCCATGACAGTTTGCATGGAATCAGAAATGCACCAGTCTTTAGGAAGAGGATCAAGCCTCCATTTTCAACCTTGGAGACATCATCTTGGAAGAGCTGCTACTGTAGCTGGGGGATGCTCCCTAGTCCGATGGTTCACTAGACCAAAGGTTTGCTGTGCTGAAAAGTCTGCTTTGCCAAAAATCTGCTTCGGGTTAAAGGTACGAGTAGAATTTGGGTTAGAAGCAGAATAAGGTTTATGGTTAGGCCAGGGATTACAGGATTAGCCTCAGGTTGGATAAGGATTATGGTTGGGCTTAGGATTAAGTTTAGATAGGATCTGTTGGCTAGTGAACCTTAGATCTAGTGAACCCTGCTCCTCCTGGCCAATGTCATTTAGCACGCAGCATACTAAGAATTTTGCAAACGTGTTCTATAACCAGAAATAATTCTTCTAAAACTTGTCTTCATTATTACGACCTACAGTAGGAAATACACATAGCATATCCCTCAACTCATTGAAAAACTGAACCTGTATGGGGTGACACATTTTGATCTGTTTCACAAGTTTGATTGAAAATCCATTTGAGGGACTCAAGCCATGTGATAAGACCCCCCTATAACCCATTCTTCAACCCCCTTGCCACACCACAGAACAGAATGTCTAGGTAGCTAAATGAAACATCAATAAATGTTGACATACATGGTCGTAACACTTTTGCACATTGTTTATAGCCCTATTCACTATTCAAAACAATCTGAACATGTATCACAATGTATCAGACAATCACCCAGCCATTCATAAATATCACTGTAATGTAATGAGCTATCTCAAGCAGTTAACACATGTCAGCTACACATGTCTAGTAATTTCTCAAACTGCTTCCTTTTTTAACTTTGATTTAAGCACCAACATGCTTTTTATGGAAAAATCCTTCAGTTAATCAGCTGGCTATCTCTCTCACTGCAGGTAAAAACCTACAGTACCATACAGTAGCTCCACCTTGAGCAGCTGGATTACTCCACTGAGGGATAATTAACCCAAGAAGACTGAAAGACACAAGACTTAAAAGGGAAATATTGCATTTAAAAGGCACCAACATGGCATACTGTACGTACAAGGAAAATAGCTGTAATCACTATTAAACCATTCAGTCTCACCACGGAGGTGTTACTTTGACAGGAGATCCAACTTAAAGTGTAATTTATTCTAATTCTGTTTGATCGGATTAAGAGTGAGGAGATAATCATTTAACGACAGATGATAGTACTTCAGAACCTCCATTTCTTTTGTCTAATACTTATAACTGCTATTTCCTGTCCTACAGTAGTCAACCTTTGTAAATGACTCTATTAGACCGACAAAAGGATTATCATGAACAATGGTTTGATGTGTAGCAAACTGCCGACAGCCTAGTAAGCGCCAATGTTTTAACATTCAAAACGACTGTTTATCGTGACAAAGTCTAAAGATCCTTGTAATAAAAGAACTGCCCAAGCTATTTGCAAACGCGGAAAAGAGCTATGAGGCTATATGTTACTGATGATTTTTTATCAATTTGCGCATTATTTCGCAACTTTAAGGTGGTGTATTTGTGCTCAAAATGTAACAAGGAATGACAATGTGGTGTTTTTAAAAGAGGCACAAGGCGCCACAAAGGCGCAAATTACTTTGCAACTGAAACGACTGGCAATGTAAAATAAATGGGCAAATTTTCATGTGCCGCTCTTCAAGGTTTAGCAGACAACGTGAACCGTGTTTAGTTTCTTACATAACTTTAAGCCTATCATATCTGGAAGATTACTTCAAAGAGGGATTACTGTGCGCAACTAGCTACTGTAGGTGCAAAGAAAGGTTTAAAGATGTGTCTCCTGTCAAAGTAACACCTCCCTGGTCTCTCCAATAAACTCCAGCAACAGCTTTATCTCCTCAAAATATCATGAACTACAAGACTTGGGAGAATTGCCCAATTTGATTTTTTAAAGCTTGGGCCAACAAATAATTCTTGATTTACAAATTACTGACTTCCCCTTCCATTACAACAACCTTATTGCCAGGGTTGCCATATCGGCATTTTAAATGCCAAAATCACTGCATCTGGGATTTTTTCGATGGTGTTGGCATGCAGCAAAATGCACAATCTGAGTCTCACAATTCACACTGAGAGCATTATTGGATGTGTTATCTTGCTTGATGTTCGTAAAAACAGGCCTTTTTATTACAACTGGAGTCTGAATGGAACAAATTTTCATTTGGCATTTTTGACGGTATTATACTGTATGCTAAATTTGGCCGGTTGCCTAACAAAAAATCTGGCAAGCCTGCTTATTGCTTGAAAATAAAGCTAAAATGCTGATCTACGGTATCATTCAATATTTATAAATCAAGGTTTCAAGATGTAAACAAATTTTGTACTGCAAAAGCAATATTTTCCTTTAAGCTTCACAGTTCTATGATACAACAAACAAGAGCTGTCACAGCTAACAAAGTTTCAACACCACAGTATGGTGTAAACGTATGCCAGTACAATATTTCAGGCATAAGTCTCAAACTGCAAATACACTATTACACGCTCATCAACTGTAATTTTCCCTTTGCTATGCATCGGTAGTTCTTAACAGTAACTCTTCAATGCTAACAGATAATAGGGTCAGGTGATTCCCATGACAATGCATTTAAAGGGTGAACACCACTATTATAGAAACAACTCTCTAGAGAAAAGAAGTATCAAAGTACAGTACACTGTCAGTTTTAGGTCCTTTTTATTTTATTTATTTTTTTTATTTCATTTTTTTTATTTGTGAATTACTCATGTTAAGATGATCCAGTTGTGGCTGATTGCTGTATATGTAAGCGAAGATGTGAATATGTGGGTGATGCAAAATTTAGATGGATTGAACCGGTTACACCGGTTTAAGATTGTTGGCAGGAAATGATGATTTCCATCATCTTGTGGATTACTGTACTATGGTTGGGTGTATACAGTACTCTCTAAATTTCATCCCCTTGTACTGTAGCTCTAAGTGGTCATGGTATGGTGCATTTGAAATGCCATGATTGGCCAAATTCTTAGCTTTACTTTAAGGGGTATACTGTACTTAATCTGGGCTGTAAACTTTGACAAGGCTGTGTGTGAACATGGGGGGAGGGGGATGTGACAAAATAATGGGTGAGTCAATGATAAGCTAATTGCAGTGTGCCCCTTCTACTAGACAATACACTGTACTGTACTGTAGTGTGGTGTATCAAATATGTAGAGGGCTCATTGGGTTGAGGGTGTCTAGATGCAAAATGGTCTCTAGATGCAAAATGGAGCGACATTTTCCATTTTTTCTTCCAATATTTGTATTCCAAAAAGGCTGGTCTTGGAATAATTTTTCCTTCCTTTGGAGGCATAGCCACAAATAATTCCCGTAATATAAACTAGAACACTCTATTATAAAACATTGCTAACGTAAAACAATGCCGGTACAGTAAGCCTAACTTAACACAAATCACAGCTTCAGTGCCTAGCCTATACATACATGTTGCTTGCCCCAACTTAACTGTAAAGTTTGAATGCAGGATACTAACATAGCAAGCATTAGTCATTGGATCGATATAGAAAGAATACCCTAATTATGTGAAAAAAGCTGTCGCTCCCCCCCCCCCCGATCCCCACCAGGGGCCCTGAGGCGAGGCTCCTGGACCCCAACAGTAGCTAGGTGGCTCTGCGCTTTGCCCTGCGGTGCCAGATGGATAGTGCCTGATAAATAAGTAAAAAGTGAGATGCCCTTCTTCAAAATCCTGGCTGAACCCCTGGTGCCTTTGTGGCTACGTGCCTGCCTGTTTCTAATGTTGTGACCTCAGGGGTTTCTGAATGCTTTGTTCCCTAGGTTTCCAGTGTTATCCACTGTTAGTTATATGAAGAAAGAAAAAAAATAAAACAACAACACAACTGGCCTGCCCATACGGCAAGGCCTAAGCAATCTGAACCCTAACACTGGACCTAGAAGAAAGCCTACATGGGACTGCAAACCACCAGCCCGAATAAGACTGCTCAGGGACCACAGGTACTGCAAACAATAACAGTGGGTGACACTGGGTCACTAGGGAACCAAGCATCAGAAACCCCTGAAACAAAAACAATAGCAATAGGCGAGGTACGTAGGTAGGAGCAAATAGATTCCAGTACACCCATACTGTAAAGGGAGTGAGTATTCACACATACTCATGCTTTGATACATGTGTTAGTACTCATACTTGAAAGTATACATAAGTGTTGCTTTGATTCCTTATAAAACGCTATCAAATATGTACAGTACAGTATAAGCCCTTTGTAATATGAGAAATAAAGCAAACATTGATCACAATTCAACTGCAAAGCCTAGAGTCATATAGTTTGCTCATTTGCATATCACATGAACATTACTCCTAGCACCAGCATGTATTCTTATGAAGCAACCAGTTGTTTTGAATTTTTACCCGGAATTTCTTATTTGTAGTTATCAGAAACTACACGGTACTTCGACATCAAATGTTTGTTCTACTGTACAGTATTTGCTCCATTAGTTAGGGTACCAGTAGAAATGAATTAGGTTGCGATGGACAAGAAACGTAAATTGGAAGTGCCAGGCAAAAAAATTGAAAAGCCTTTATACAGTAAGTCTACTGTAATATAAATCGCTCATTGCAGAATTACTTTCTCACGCAAGTCTGGGTTTACAGGTGTTTTTCAATTGGCATGAATTAAAGTCAGAGTTTCTTCTCCTGTCCAGGCACGGTAGTAGCTTCATGGTGAAACTGTGAGAGTTTTTTAATTCAGTCTTCCCAGAACATCTATGTAAAGTAAAAAAATGTACGTGCTGTATCTTTAATACACAAGTATTTTTTTTACTACAATACTGTAAATTATGTGCATGTACAGAACTGTATGTCGACTAAAAAGCAGTGCAAGGTAGCCATTACAAGGGTACTGTACGGAATGAGAGTGATGGGGCATTCTGTGGTAATATTTGCCATATTTCAACTAGGTCCCTCTGCAATATTTTTCAAAACTATGTTTTCAACTATAGGGCTCCCTATCAAAAAAACATTCCACCATCTATACAAGGTTTAGACTTCTGGCTACATACAGAAGGGCCTACTCTAAGTGTACTGTATACACACAAGCACTGTACTATACATCGTACAGGGGTATGCAATACGAAAAGTTCTGTACAGGTATGCTTTCGCATGTTATCGGACTGTACAGTACCTGAAAGTCACAAAGCTGGCTGAGAGTCAGCAAAGCAGAAACTCTATTGTCCCTGAGTGTCCTTACTCAGTACTTCCTGTACAACTTTTAATGTAAAAATTTCGACTATACTGGGTGAGTCTGGCTCTTTCAGTCTTTTTCTTTAAAACCATTAAAGGGAAAGAGAAGGCCCCCTAAATTTGTAATGGAAATGTCAGCCTAATCTGCCAAATTTTTTTAAATTGCCTACTTCCTTTACAAATCTTGATGATTATCCAAGCCAAAATTATATTAAAGGTAAACTACTGTTAACATGATGAGTTATTTTTGCCTAAATGAACAGTTTACGAACAAAAATATTGCCACATTTCTGAATCGTGATACTGTATATATGTAACACTAATTAAAATTGGGGTGACTATACATTCCCTTTAAGTTATTTCACCCTTATTGACTGTTATGATTTTCTGACACCAGTGGCATTTCAACAACTTACTTGAATAATAATGTGTGCACTGTAATAGGTTTGTTGGTTGACATTTCACACTGTACCTGAAAGCTGATCAATGCATACTGTACAGTACAGTACAGTACATACATACAGTACTGTACAGTGTGTTTTGATTAGAAAAGCCATTATATGACTTCCTGATAGAAAGTCTTGAATCTATTGAACTCAACTTTAGGCCATGGGTATCCCACTCTGAAAATATTGCAGGCGACCAAGCCTAACGATGAATCCTTTCTAGACAACAACTCTTTAGGCCACGGGTAACCCACTTCAAAAATATTGCAGGCGACCAAGCCTAATGATGATCCAGTCTAGAGAACAACTCTTAGGGCCAGGGGTGCCCCACCTTAAAAGTATGAAATGATGAATACTGCACATCAAATACATTACATGGTCAAGTTTCTCATCACTAACCCTGAAGAGTACTGTACAGTATACCAGGATGAGACCAAGCTTCGACACTAATGTCACTGAGTACCATTTACTGCTAAAATTCCATCTCTGTCAGACAAAATAAACTTCATTAAAAAAAAATGATAGAAATAACCAAATAGAGACCCATCAATTTTTTCAGATGACTATACGGGCCACCAAACAGTGCTCTACACCCCACAAGGTGGGCCATAGATCACCAGTTCATAATTGCTGAAAGGGTGCAACTTTCACAGAATGGGTTGTTTCCCAAAAGTTGCACAACTACTGTACTACTTGCAAACTAAGTATACTCAATGCACTACACAGTGCACACAATGGCTTTAGCCTACATGTACATATTTTTAAAACAAAAAAAACATAAACATTGCATTTGTACTATTGAATATTGTCATACCTTTTGAAACAATGACTTGGGCTATTTGTATAATAATGGTCAGTTTTTTATATAGCGCTTTATACCGACGAAGTCAGTCTCAAAGCGCTTTACATTCCATTACCCCTGGTCATCGGTAAAT
>WURT03038966.1:0-14868 GCA_009936505.3 Holothuria glaberrima
TGCTTCTTGTCCAATCGTGAAATTCGCCGATGACACTGCATTGATTGGTCTCATTACTAATGATGATTATACTCAGTACCAAAATAAGATTGATAAATTTGAAGGATATTGCAAAGTTAATTTTCTTCAACTGAACGTTAATAAAACTAAGGAATTAGTTATTGATTTCAGAACTGGTTAATGTCCTCCTGATTCTATTATTATATCTGATTCTCCTGTAGAACATGTTCATTCTTATAAGTACTTAGGGGTTGTTTTAAACGAAAACTTAATTGTTCTGATATCGTTGATTTAATCATGTCTAAGATTAATTTTCGCTTTTATTGTCTGAGGAAACTAAAATCTTTTAATGTTGATCATACTCTTTTATCTCTATTTTATTGTTCGGTTACTACTAGCATTTTCACTAATTGTATTGTGTGTTGGGGTGGCAGCGCTTCTGAACAGGATAAGAAGAAAATTAACGGGATTATTAAAAAGTCCGGATACCTAATTGGGGATCTTCAATTGCCTGGGCTGAATTCTTTTTTATCAATCTTGCCTACAACGTGAGTTAAATTCTGTATTGGACGACCCAAGTCACCCACTATACGAAGACCTCTTTGGGAATGTCATTGGTCGCAGTAGAAGGATGAGATCAGGGCCGTCGCGACCGGGGGGTGTGGGGGTATCTCCCCCCCCCGCCCCAAAGTTCGTCAGAGCGACGGTAGTCGGATAATCTGAAATACCAGTTGGAGTTTCTGATTCCTCAGTCTAGCATATTTTTCCGACTGAGCCTATGTCAACTTTGTATCTATTTTCCAACTAGATTAAGTGAGAATAATACCAAACATTATTTTCTTCACGTAAAATTGAATTAAAACTGTCCTTTGACATCTTAGTTAATGAAAAATTTCGGCGCGCTTCGCGCGCATGCGTCACTGTTTGCGCTTCATCTCATTACCATTAGTAAGGTAATTATACATGGAACTATTCCGATCACAACACTTTCCGAAAGACAGATACATCTCCAAACATCTGTAGGGCCTCGCATCAATATGGGATCTTTCCATCTAATTTGTAGCATACTGTGGGAAGTTCAAAGTACGTATTTGACGCTATACATTTTTCAAAAAAAAAAATTGCCGAGCGCTTCGCGCGCAGCCCTTATCGGTGTAGATGGTAATTGTTAATACACTTACGACCAAAAAGCATTCTGAAATACGCTTTTTAGTCCTTCATTCCTTTTGCTATACCTATCAGACTGGAAGCCATTCGTCTAGAGTTTTCGTTCAAAATTAGTAAAAATGCGATAGATGTAAAGTGCTTGGCGTCCTACTCTATATTATCATTTGGATGACAAGAAAGAAGCATTATGTCTTTGCCCAATTTTATAAAATTGATCCAGAACTTCCAGGTATCTGCCAGCCTTAGATACCCTTGTATAGTGTACAATGAAGGAAAGGAAAATCTTCGTAATAGTCCAAGAATGTTTCTGTTGACTCTACGCACGTATTTTTGCAAAACAAAATTTGTTCAAATAAACGACAGTTCAAATAGAAGCCAAAAAAGGGAAGGGGGTCTTCAGGAGGTTTGTTGACAACGTATTTTTCTCTAAGACAACTTAATCTCTTCATTCACCTAACCAGAAATTAGAATTCACTATAAATTATCGACATTTCCCAGCCATATATGAGCAGTTCAAAAAATATCCCAAGCATAACACCATTTTGAATCTAGGCATCCTTAAATAAATAAAATTTCTCAAAGGGGAGGGGGAAACCCCTCCCCTTAGACCCTTCCCCCAGGACGGCCCTTTACGTTGTGATAAAGTAAGGATCCCTACTGCTGCTGAATTCGCCAAATTATGCACATTTTTCAGCCATATATGAGCCAGTGGCGGCGGACCCGGAGGCTTGGGGGCCCAGCCCTCCAAAGAAAAAGTGAGGGGGATAAAGGTATGTTCAGTGACCCAATATTTGCCAAGTGCAGACATGACATTTCAACGCTGGGTACACGCAGCTTAAAACACCGTCGTTTCCGGTCATCTGGAGGGTTTGTAAAGCCAAAATTTTTTTTGTCCCCTCCACGCCAACTGATGGTGGCGCTCCGCTTAGAGACATATATTAACATTTTTCATACAGTAGACTGGTTTTTCTTTTTCATTAATTCAGAAATTGCTCTTTTTCATTAATTGAGAAATTGTAGACTTGAAATCCATATTTAAAGGTTTGGTACATGCAGCTTAAAAAACTCGGGAAGTGCCGTTTCCGGCCATCTGGAGGGTTTGTAAAGCCAAAACTTTTCTTGTACGCTCCGCGCCAACTGATGGTGGCGCTCCGCTTAGATAGTCTTCCTGGCATTCAGTCCCCTTCCCCAATATTTTTTCCGTTCCACCGCGCGTGATGTGAGCAGCTCATAAAATGTCCCAAAGATAGCACCATTTTGCATCTGAGTAACCTTACATTAACAAAAATTTCTAAAAGGGGAGGGGACACCCCCTCCCCCTTAGACCCCTCCCCTGGACGGCACCTTTAATGTAGTGACAAAGGAAGGATCCCCACTGATGTATACAAAAAAACTCAGGGTGCGAAAAAAGTGCACTATACACGCTGCCCCTCAGTTGGAAAAAAAATCCAGCCAGTCGGAATTTGGGACCTCCACACCCTTTAAACATATGACCCTAGCTACGGCCATGAATGAGATCCCCAGCTGCCCTCACAAACCGTTACAAACATACCTTTGTTCCGATGGCTATCTCGTATTTTAATAGTAATTACACTAGGTAGTCTGGTTTTTATGATCTTATCACTACAAATTCCTTTTTGCAATTTACTTTTTCTTGGTTTCATTCTGTATTTCATAGCCTTCGTTATTTTGCTGTCTTTGTCGTTGAATGTTGGTTCTCTTAGCCGTTGGCTTCTTATGTCCCAGTTTAGGCGTTTGATTCGTTATTTTTTTTTTTTTTTTTATACTTTATTAAAATTAGGATTGCTTCTTTAGGTCCCTTTATTTATATATACTTATTTATTTTTCCGTTGTATATAGGTCTTCTCTTTTGTACTTTTATCTTTTTCCCTTCTATCATCTTATGTCTTTCATGTTTCCTTCTTTCTGTGCTTTTATTCATCTTATTGTTTTATTGTTTTATTGCGAGCTGTATTTGCCCATTACTGGTGCTTAATAACGTGTACTTGAACCTTGAACCTAGAACGTTTGCAGGTTAGCAAGTTATAATCGGCCTTTTGTCCGCGTCGACTGAGCAAAAGGATTTGAATATGATAGAAAAAACTAGATATGAATGTTGCTTCCAAAACTGTCACTAAGACTTTCCAGAAGGTTATATATAAATATTCAAAGCTGAGCACAATTCGAGCTTTTTGACAAGTAAACCGGACAGATGTTACTGACACTAAAAGAAAATCATGCATTCACTGCTTTCACTACTACTGTACGTCGGTTTAGCCCCTATAAGGAAACGAAAAGTTTACGAACCTTTGATGCCACTCGTCAAAAAATTATGTACAAATATTCTTCAAAGCACAAAGAATTATGTACAAACATTCCTCAAAGTACCAAAACTTTTGAACGTTCGTTGCCATTCTGCAACGGTAATGTACACAGTATGAGCAGTGAACAGCATGTTGAATAGGGAGATGGCACTGAAACTCCCTGGGTGGGCTGTAATATCCCACAGCACAGCACAGACGGTACGGAAACTGTTGTGTTAGTTTGTTGTGAGCATGAAGGACTTGCAGGCAGAGAGGGTCGTGGGATGTGCTTTGGGTAAGCAAGGTCAACACGCATTGCGTAATGAGTGTAAATATGACCCGGCGTAACTCTCTTCCTAAATGAATATGCAGCGGTACGAACGTTGCATCATAGTGGGCGAGGCTTATCGTTCGATAATGAGCCGGTTCAGCGAGGAAATTGTTGCTTCTTTTTGTCCATATTTCGTGAGATTTGTGTTGATCTGCTGCAATTTATTTGTGATTCATGTTTGGAAAGGGGAATAGACCACAATGGAATTACATTGGTGTCACTTAATGATATTTTTCAAACGCAATATTTTTCTTTAATAGGAGCTTGTTAGGGTGGCACAGAAGCCTACGTATGCGCCAATGCCGCGACTAAGAGGAAACCGGATTTGTTAAACTCAAGTTTCAGGCAGAGTGTTGCCGGCCAGTTGGGCAGATATTTACACTCATGAAATTCTCTGACGTATGCCCTCCGTTATTTCCTTAAAGGCATTTTCCAGAGACAAAATTTAGTAAGTTAAAAAAATGCAGAAAATTTTTCTCTTTTAGGAGGTGAAAACTGCATCTCAATAGCTTGCAGCGTTTGGAAGATACAAATTTTAAAGGAATGCAATTTTTTCTCAAGATAAAGTGCATTATGGGAAATCTGTGATGTAATCGCGGCACATTAATTTGACATAGAATTCAATTTCTTTATGATATTAATGCCGCTGTAGGGAATATTTAGCAACTTTGCTTGTTATGCCTTACATATGATGAAGATTTGTGCTAAATCTACATGGAAACATATTGAAACATTCCAACAGTATCAAATTCCAAGGACAAACAGGACATTCAATTATAAAGAAAAACAAAGGGAATCTGAGGCAAATGTGCCCTTTTTACATAACAATCTGTGACCTTGATGAGAACTGGAGGTATTTCTTGAAAAAATAAGCACTTTTTAATATGAGATATCTCGAGTTAGGAAAAGAGTATTGCCACGGCGTTTGAAGGACACAAATTGGAATTTTTTCTCTCTTTCACATGAGACCCTTGTGAAATGCCACTGGAAAATGCCTTTAAATGTAACCTGATGAAAAACAACTTAAGAAAGGGGCAATCTCATGCCCTCCAAAGTGCTCCCCACTTTTGGGGTACAATTTGTTGTTTTTCCTCTTAGACCTTGCTTTAGATTCCTGCCATAGTGGACCCATTTACATCTAAAACTGTTCTTTTTTTTTGTGCAGAAGTCAGCCTTGTACTAGCAAATATGAAAGAAGCTATCAAATAAAGTACCGGCCTCTTTATCTCCAGTCATGCATTACTTTGCAGTATACAGTATGTCTTCTGTTCAGTGCAAGTGTCGACTCTCTAGCAAAATCTTTAAAATGTAAGCCAAATGCATGGTCTACCGTCTCAGAGAATAACATTTCAAACTCTGGACAAATAAATTGCTCTACGTACGCAACGGCGTAGATAGCGTGATAACTAAACCCTCAGCTTTGTTCATGGGCTGCGCTTTCTAGCCTAGAACACGCTGGCCTAGAACGCAGTTGCAGTTATGTTGCAGTGTACTGTGTACATTCCGTACATTCTTTTTCCAAAGCCCCCTCGACTCTCTGGAAAAGAACGAAAGAGCGAAGCCAATATTCCAGAAGGAGATCTGCTGTCCAAAAAAGCTACGCACCCTGAAGGGACTCAACACTATACATGGCCAACCTTTTGACCTTCAGACCACTACTTCATGGGCCTGTCATGGAGGGTGAGGGGCCGAGGGCTAAACTGTTTGGAAAGAACACATACTACACACGATCTTAGCCAAAAGGCTGAGAAGCGAGTAGGTTTCGTTGACAGAAATCAAAACTACAGTAACGATTGTTTGCTGAAAGGGTATACTGTATGAAACTTGTTTGGAATAGTGAGAGTTATAGGAGAGAAACTCAACAAATATGTAGATATAGCTGCCTCGGTTAATAATAAAAGGAGTCTTTGCCCTCGTGCAGTCTCCAGGTATGTGACCTATGAAGGTTATGCGGTACGTTGAAAGGTTTGTGGAAGGGGTTCCCTTCATTACATGTAAAGATGGCATAAGCAATATTGCGTGAAGGTAGAAATGAAACTCTATGAGATGAAACCAGTGAGTTGCTATTTGATGAAACATAAAGATATGCTCTCTGTACACCGCCTTTTTTTTTAAAGTGTCATGAACGGTTCGGGAGGCAATTCCACTTTGCTTTTTACCCTATGCGAAGTAATTACCAGGTCTACCAACATAATAGCAGTAACCTACCAGAAAGCTCCAGGTTCTTCGACTTTAAGGTATGACATTTTCAACAAGGTTCGACATTTGAAATTAGGGTATGAAAATGCAACCCTCTTATTTAAACATAATTTAGCTTCAGCTACTAATTTTTTATGTTAACTGATTGCATTCCTGTTTAATTTAATTCATTTTGATTGAAATTTTTTTTTAATATTGAAAAGCACCCCTACCAAGATAACAGCGGTAATTAACGTACCAGAAAGCTCCAGATCTTGTACCTCTAAGGTAAGACATTTTGAAAGTTAGGACTTTTCCAAATTGGGTGTGACAATACAAAAAATTCAAGCATGTAAAAAACGATTTAGCTACAAAAACTATTAACATCCCCATTTCATAATGGTAATTGCATTCCGATTAATTTCATTCTACTCGTTGGAAGTATTTTATAGCATTCAAAGCAGGACACACCAGGCCGGCAGCCAAAGGGGAAGCAAGGGGGGGGGGGATGAAGCCCCCATGAAAAATTTCTCACCGACTGTGGTCTGGTTAGACCACAGTCGGTGTTCATCTGTACAAAACAGCTTGCTTGTACTGAGTAGCCCCAAGGATATACCTCTCGTCCCATCGGTGTCGTTAACTTATTGCTGATGTAATGATGGTAAAAACTAAAAATAAAATTACATGGTATAGTTGAAAGAGCGTGTAAAATATATTTACTTCCTTCCCCTTTTTGTGCATTTAGTTATGGACATTTGAATAAAGCCTACTAACATGAACAAGAATTTTATGATTAGTTGAGCACGACATGATTGGAATGATATTCCTTTTTTTTTACTGATACGTAGCTTGGCAACAAAGAAATCGTTTACGCTCGGAACAGACTCTGTATGTCCAGACCCTCTTAGGGGCTTTCCAAACAGGGATATGACTGAAAAAAAGAATATGTCGTACATCCTGCTACGTAGGTAAAGTAATTGTGAAAACTTGCCGCATTGTAGCACACAATGTGCGCAGTGCCTTCAGTATACAATCATTTTCGAAACGAATGTCAAAATTCGAAAACAAAACACCCCAGAACATTCACAATAAAGGTCAGTTGCTAGTATTTTCATCATTATATTGCTGTACTAGACCTTTTAGTCGGCCATTTTCAACCATACATTTGTCAGAAAATGCAGGGATGGCTCAAATTTTCAATAGATTAGCAGTCTAGGATTTCTTTCTCTAGTGTTCGTCGAGTTGGTCCAAGCAGAAGCTGCGTTCAAGTCAGGGGACTTTTCGCATGCTGAGAATATATACCTACTGCAGATTTATCTGTTTATTAGCAAGTTTACGTTAGTGTCCTGGGAAAAGTAGTGCTCAACGGCAGATCGTTGGAGAAATAATATATATAAAGAATCTTTTCTAAGTTTGCTACTGTGACACATGTTTTCGTCGAAATTATGCATGATAATGGCAGTTACTTCCTATAATTTTTTAAATGATCAATTCTTTCTTCCGTAGTAAAGCATACCAGGGCCGTACCCACGAGGTGCAGGGGTACAACTGCCCCTGATATTTCCAAATCGTAAATGAAAGTTCGGCAACTTGAAAAATACTGAAACGAAGAAAATTTCACTGTCCAAGTTATGATTTAAAGGGCCCAAAACCTGGGGAATTACATATAAGGGTTCCTTTTCCCCAAATTTTCCGAGGAGTCCCCGGACCCCGCCACACGGAAGCCTTCTTATGCGAGCTTCTCCTCTTAACAAATGAACCATCTTCCTCTTACAAGATACACAGCCTGAATACACCAGCATAAAGATACAATAGCCTATGGTTATACCTTAAATAATTAGCTAAACTCAATGAACTGGTAAAGAAAAGGGGCATAAGCAGTCTCGGCAAACTTATTTTGAAACCACAGCTAAATCTCATAACTGTCATATTATTTCACTTCAAGTATCTTTCTTGATACTTCAGAGCATAAATACTACACATCCAAGATGAACCAAGGAGTTACTCTATATGTGAATTACACAACTCAAGAACACATTGCAACATGATCTTCAAAAGCCATTCTTGAAATAGGATACCCGGGTACACTCTTTCAAATTGGGGTGACTGCATTTTTCCCTTTGAATCATATATAACTTTTCTTCTTGAAATCTAAATTTGCTTCTAAAGAGTAAAATTTAAAAGTAAACAATGTTTATATGCAACTTCAAGTCTCAAAGGTGAAATATCCCCCCCCCCCCATCTGGCAGACATTTCCACCGAACACCTTTTTGCAGACCTACGCTGTGACTACGCGCCAACCTTTGGTGGATCCCCAGTGGCGTTTCGGTACTAGGAGCGCTATAGAAGAAGCCCGCACCGGGTACAAGTCTTGTATGGGATGCCAGGCCACAGCCGAAAAATGTAGTAAATAATCAAAATTTCCGATCATATTATCAGTCTGATCAACGCTGTACCAAAGATAACACCATTTTAGGTCTAGGAAAACTAAGAATAAGAAACCTTTCTCAAAGAGTAAAGGTGTCATCCCTCCTCTGAAGCAACATAACATTCAATTACACCCTACAATAAAAATTTCACTTAATAATGATTCTTGAACACATAACCAATTCAACACTTTACGAATCTGTACTAAAGATAGCACAATTTTGCATCCAAGCCATTCACCAAGACAATAGAGTGTCATCCCCCTCCTCCCAGACAGTACCTCTTGACTTACTCCCAGGAAAAAATAGGAAGAATATTACTAAATAATGAAAATTTGTAAAGCTATAATCACTAAGTTCAATTTAGACTTTGGAAATGATAGCTCAATTTTGCACCTATTAGCCAGGCCTTACATGTACCCCTTCCCTATACACTCTCCTCCAGAATGGCACTCATGCAATTATACTAGGTGTACCGTACACAGTCAAACCAAATTTGACAAGCAAGTTTCGTTCCCGTCTTCATCTGTTCATGACAACTTAATCAGAAATATCATCAGTTTCAGCTGGAAATATGCATTGAGAAATTCATTCTGCCATGCGGTGCGGTAAACGGGAAAAGGGATTTGACGATAATTTTGGGCAGTTTGGTACAATAAGATGTATGCAGATTTTTTTTCCTTTCTATGAACCTGGTGAAATATCAAATAATGCACATTTTGAGGTACCCATCATAAGGCACAGAAGGCCTACTCCTTTCTATAAGTCTGCATTTCGTATTCCGGTAAGTTACGTTTGTTAGCCAAAGGATATAAAAGAAATATTCGGGAAAAATAGGCTATTGCAATTACGACGGAAACTCAATCCATAGGTGAAAAAAGTAGAATTTAAATTTGCCTTAAAAGGCTGCAGGATCGCTTTTGCACAGTGAATTTCTGGGAGCTGACTTGTTTTCAATAAGCACTCGTTCAGGGGATCCTTCTTTGATCTTCGGCATTTTATTCTATAACGAAGTACGTTCGTAGTAAGGAGAGTTTGTCGTTCATTGCTCCGAAAAGTTGTTTTTCGGAAGGGTCGTTATTCCGAATATAACATTAGGACCGTTATTCCGAAGGGTCGTTATGTAGAGGAGTGCATGTAGCAAAACTGGTACTCTATGCATTGATACTTATATTAAGATCGACTATTGTGGACGCAACTTTCTACCCTAATTTAAAAATGATTGTTTAAGGAATAAATCGCATTTGGTGGACTATTATTGGTGAATAAACCGTCGAGACTACAAATTTGTAGCAGAAACGGTTTTTTAGTTTTTCAAAAATTTTCAAAGTGGAGGGGGAACCCCTCCCCTTAGACCTCTCTCCAGGTGGTAATCACACATACTGAATGCCCCCCCCCCCCGTGAGAGAATCCGGGGTACGCCACTGTGGCTTACTTTAGTGCGCTGCATTAACATATTCGAGATAGTCAAATGCATTATTCCAATGGTCACTTTTTACAAGTTCTATACCCCAGAGGTCCCGCATGGGCTGCACTCCCTGGACCCCTAATGGAGTGTTGTCCCTGGACCCCATCAGGGACCTAACGCCTACAGGGAAGCGTTGCGCGTCACTAAGATGCCTACAGTGACGCCCAAACCTTCATTTTGGTGTGTCCCTCCGGCGGACCGCTTGCTCACCCAGTTCCCCCTCCCAAACTTCGAAAAATCTGGCGAAGCCATTGAATGGCACTCTTTAAAGGTCAAAAGCAGTCGTCCCAAACTCATTTTGAAACAATAGCTAAATGTCACAAATTTCTTATTATTTCTCTTTCAAGTATCTCTCATGATATTTTAGGACATAATTATTGCATATTTCAAGGTAAACCAAGCAGTTGCTCCTCGTAAATTTTACAATTGAATGAGAAAAATACTGTCACATGATTATCAAGAGCCATTCAGAAAATAGGATAGTCTACTATACAATTCTTTATTGGGGTGACTGCATTCTCCCTTTAAGCTTGAATGAAATTTCATCTCTTTGATTGCTACATAATGCTGCTTACAAGCACGCAGTGTGGGAACGTTTTGGTTACCTTGGCGAATCTTGGGACTTTCATGCAAATGATCTTGGGAATTATGAAAAACACGCTGGCATCCATGATGCATTATAAAGGGGTCTGATCGACGTAAGTGTGAGAGTTCAACTGGCTGCTTATACCGTACCATGATTATGATACGGCAGGGCACAAAGCAGGTTCGCGTAGCCTGCTTTTTGTGCTACCACACAGGAATATTTTTCAGATCGAGAAAAGCCTCAATACCGCTTTAGACTTCATCCATGCAGTGGCGTAGCCAAGATCTCTTTTGTGGGGCAGCGCTGGGGCTGGGGTGGATTGACCATTTCATGGGAGGGCGCCTTGTTGCTATCTAAGCGGAGCGCTACCACGCGTTGGCGTAGAGCTTACCAAGAAAATGTGAGATTTCAATACATCCCAGATCGCCGGAAAAGTTCACATCAGGGGTGGCCCTAGGATTTGCCCGACGCGGAGCCAGCGATCCGAAGTGACGACAGCCCCGATTTTTTGAGGGGTTGTTGAGGGGATTTGAAGAAAACCTGTGCACAATACCATGCCATATTGCGGGGCATATACTCCATAAAATTTGCATATACTAGAGAAACAAAGGCGCTGATTTAATGTTTCTCCCGGAATCAAACTTGTGAAATTGCAAAGCGCGCTCGAAATGTTTTTGGGTAAGCCTACACTAGAAAAGTTTGTACCAATATAAAGCTTATATAGGCCAATTGTCCGGGCAGTTGGGCCTTATCTTGTATAACTTATGTTGTACTTCCCTCCTCGAATCACTACGACAGTCACAAGAGAACATTAACCATAGGTTTAGCGAAATGAGATGAAACTCCCGACATTTACATAAAACCATGTAGTCTACTTATTAAGTTACTTGAAAAGGTGGAAAGGGTTTATACTAAGTTTAGCTATAAGTAACGGAACTGAGGAAAAGTGTGCAGAGCGTACCGAAAATTTCGGGTTTTATTGCAGAAATGACCGTTTTGAAAGCCAAAATAAGAAAACCGACCATGGGTAGCGACAGAATTTTTCCGACAGGGGCCGGCCCATTCAAGTGACCCCAAGTTCCCACAGCCCCTTTATTGATGGTGGCGAGAAGGGGATATGAAGGAGCCTAACGTTCCAATGCCATTGCAGGGCATATTTTGCATAACATCACTTAATTATTTCATCAGCCGAGTTGTGCACTGATAGTTTTCTTTTGAATCTGAGTCGTGGCATTGCAAAGCGAGAGAAAATTTTTAGTAAAAAGAAAAACTGTAGGGGTTGTAGACCGTATAGGGGATAACATACATTGTATCGAAAACCACCTAGACTGCCCGATAAAATTGCCTAACTTTGCTCCGTGAGTTGCTCAGCAACTGCGTACCGTATGACACACATACAACTAGGCTTTGCGATCTTGGGATAAAACTTACGATCATCTTTATATAAACTGTGTACTCTACCCACATGTTACTTGCAAGGTGGACAGGACTTGTGCTATCTAGCTATGTGGAATGGAACGCACAATATATTGGAGAAACCGGAGTAGTTCCACAGCGAGCGTAGCGCGCCGATAATATTGGGTTTTTTATTAGAGAAATTGTCCTCTTCAGAGCAAAAAACAGTAAGCCGTATGTCATTATCAAGTTGAGTAGTCCAGTCCAGTGAACTTTTTTTGCCCAGATCGCCAGTGGGGGCGACTGGGGGAGCGATAAGGTTACATGGGGGCTATCGCCCCCACGCCCTCCCGTGGCTACGCCACTGCATCAGTGCCTTCCATTTTGCTGCCGAATCCTCCACAGTCTACACTGTCGTTCACGGCCACCAAAGGGTGATTGCTGAACTGTTGAACGATTCCCAGTTAAAGCATTAAAGTGCTACCTTCGAGCGAACACTTCCCATTGTTAAGAGAAGGATTTAAGCAAAAATTTACTTTTCATATATGAAAGAGGAACTAAATCTATGCATTTTGGTGAAACTTTCATTAAAATCGGACATGTATTACTAGAGATATCAGCAAAAGAAGTTAACTACTCTCATTTGTGACCCAAAGTGAGCCTGAGGCAAGCGGGAGTTATATCACAAGGCAGCTCCCTGATATCACTTCCTCACATTGATAAGGAATGCTTTGTTTGTTTTGTTTTTTTTTTTTGTTTGTTTTTTTTTTCAGTCTGTTGCGTTGACCTTGAAGTTAATAGGGATAGGACCTCCCCGTGGGGAATGAGAAATTTGCCATTTTACCATGCCTCTCATGCAATCACATTACAATAACATTTGATTGTTGAGGAGAAAATTGGTTGTACAGTTTAAAGAAAAACAAAAGACTGCTCATTAATGTGAGGCCATGACATCATATTTGCTTGCTTTGCTGTTGAAAATGTGACAACTTTATCTGCTGATATCTTGAGAACCACACATCAGTTTTCAATGGAAATTTCACCTGATTGCTAAGAATAAGTACCTCTCTAATACATCAAAACTTGATTTGAGCTTAGACCCTTCTTTTAAAGACAATAAAAGACAACCCTCTAGATGAATGACTCCATCACATTTCTTAGCATTTATTCACGCACGGTGTTTTACAGAGCTTTTATATTAATTGAAGTATGGCGTCATTTTCCTGATTCTGTGGCGTATTGGATAGGGCGCTAGTCTCTCATTCTGGAGATTATAAAGCAGCGGTTCGATCCCATACAGCGCAGATCTGTCGAATTTTTCTGCCCCTTCAGTTTTACTTTTAGATTCGCGAGTGTGAATGCCTCGCATTCTGATTTTCTTTTGAAACGGTCCCAACGCTACTTTAAAGGGAAATATTGCGTTTATTTTACTGAAAATTTTCATATTTTTTAATGCAACATTAATAGATACAGAATGATAGACAATTCAAAGTAAGCCAGTACGGTAACTTTCTTTTCAAGAAATAAGGCTCTTGCAAAAATTGATTCGGTTATTTGTGGCACAAAAGTAATTTGTTCACCCAAGCTTTCAAAGTTTATTGGTGAAACTGGATTGTTAAGTAATGATTTAATGTATTTTCTTTGTATGCCATGTTGGTGCATTTTAAACACAATACTTCCCTTTAAAATATCCATTTTTGAATGCAAAACGCTAGGTAATACCAAACGAACAAAACAAAATATATGCAAGGGCAAACAGTACAAACGCGCTTTGTTGTTGTTCAGTAAAATAGTTCGTTGTTGGAAATGCGTAAGAATATAAGGAAAATAAATCTTGTGCACAGATACGGTACTTACCTGTCGCAAGACTTCTTATTCTGGTCGTTCATCATGGAGTGGTTTCTTCGTTATGGTGTAGGCCTACTCTATATCTTGGTGGCTTCCGTGTGTCTCCTCGAGGTAGACTGCATTGTGTTTGAGATAAACAACATGGACGTTAGCAGGGTGGTTTATACACTCGAAATGAACATCACAATGACATGCTCAGAACCAAAAGTGAGAAACCCTCAGTTTGACATCTTACATGACTCAAGCCTCGTAACGGTATCAAAAAATGTATATTAACATTTTTCATAAATTGATTTTTTTTTTTTTGCATTAATTGAGAAATTGTAGACAAAAGATCCATATTTCAAGGCTGGGCACATGCAGCTT
The DNA here is from genome assembly GCA_009936505.3 of Holothuria glaberrima. Classification (NCBI taxonomy): domain Eukaryota; kingdom Metazoa; phylum Echinodermata; class Holothuroidea; order Aspidochirotida; family Holothuriidae; genus Holothuria; species Holothuria glaberrima. Next base: position 14,069 of record WURT03038966.1, read on the forward strand.
AAAACACTCGGGAAGTACCATTTCCGGCCATGTGACGAACCCCCTCCAGATAAAAGATGGCTACGGGCCTGATATGGTAATGATGAAACTGGCAAAACATTGCACCAGACTGCATTTAAGGACCTTCAATTGTTAAAAAATTTCTCACAGGGAGGGGTCCCCCTCTCCTTAGACCCCTCCCCCATATCAGTCACAAACGTGCCCCCCCCCTTACAAATTCCTGGCTACGTCCCTGGTCAAAAGTCATACAAAATAGCTTAAAGGAGAATTCTTGGATTATTTTCATGAAGAATGGTCGTTACAGGTGACAAAGTTGGGATTCATAGGAAACATGTGGCAGTGCTTTTGCAGAGAAAATAGAGGGGGCGGCACTCTCAATCGACACCCCTGATAAATCCTAACCACCCATGGCCTACTTACTTGTCCGTCTCAACGTACATGTAGCCAGAAACAATATTCAAAATTGTCAAAAGAGTAACATGGCAGCTATATATTTGTCTAGTTTTTCTTAAAACAGTAACAGTACAGTCTACTCGGAAAACACTTCATACTGCACTGGTTTTGATTCTTCCCTGCATTGATTGCCGAAGATAGGCACGCGGTGCGAAAAAGGAAACACCAGTCCTGCATAACACCTGCTATACAGTGTTCCAGTATATATGAACGAACAAATGAAATGATATGCATGAGCAAACACTATAAACGCGCTTTGTTGTTGTCCACAGCATAAAATAGTTCCTTGTCGGCAATACATAAGAATATCAATGAAAGGAAAATAAATCTTTTGCACAGATACTGAA